>VZRE01000225.1:238-43940 GCA_013396775.1 Cephalopterus ornatus | reverse complement strand
GTTCTCTGCGGTCTGGGACCAGGGACCCGTTGTCCCCCTCAAAGTTTGTTGGCGGCGTGGGTAGGACGGGGGTCCGGGGGATGACACCGCCTGCCCCGACGGCGGAGTGGGCGGAGGGGAGGCAGCTGCCTGCGGAGCATCCCTCCCCGGGATCTGCCGCCGAGTCCCGCGGCGATCGCGACCTCCGCTGCGGCGGGGGCAGGGCAGAGCGCGGGTCTCGCCCTTGCCCCAGGCACGGCCCTGCGCCGCCGCCTCGGGCTGCTGGGACCAGTTGGAGGGTGCTCCGGCACCACCTGGGCAAAGCTGGTGGTCCAAGGAGCGGGGTTTGGTTTCGCGAGCCCGGCCGGAGCAGGGGGGACCCGGCGGCCGAGGGGAGCCCGTCAGCGGGCGGGGGTGAGGGAAGCTGGTGGCGTTATGGCTAACACGCGTCTATTATTCTGTGCGCGGAGCCGGCAGCCTCCCGGGCTCCCACAGGACCTTATCTGACATCGGAGGTTTCTCCTCTCATCCTGACCCACTGGTGATTTGTAGTGGATGGTATTCAACCCGGCTTTCATGTGCACTTTTCCTCCCTAAACTCTGCCTTTGACGCTGTAACCGAAATAAAAAGGCGGTTCGTAAAAAGATGTCACTTAGGAGTCCAGCATCCTCAGAATTTCCCGGTAGGGTTTTTTGGTTGGTTGGTTGTTTTTTGTCTGAAATTCGGCGGTATGGTGGGGAGAGAGCCGAAAAAGAGTGAGCCTTTTAAACTTCACGCAGCGTTTGTCATGTGAAATCTTCAGCTGTTGAGAAATAATTTTGAGCCAGATGGGCTTATTTTAAATGGGCATCTTTTTGTCTCAAAGGCGTCTGCAAATCTCCATTGAGAACACCCCTGGATGAGGTATGTACCAAGCCTTTGGTAGGAGAGAGCTCATTACTGAGATTGCAGTTTGATTAAGTAAAATGGTGTCAGAAGATGAAGTCCATAGTTTTCCTTCTTTCTCTAAAATTATCATCAGTGTTATTTTCCGTGTGGCAGCAAATGATGAGATTAACAGTTTCGGCACATGTTTTTTTCTTTCAGAAGATAAAGGGACATATATAACATAGAGCCAGATAGCAAAATACTCCTTGAGTATCTACAAGTTTTTAAAAAACCACATAGTGTGGCTTTTTTAAGCTGTTAAAGGTGTAGTAATGTTTCTTTTTTTTTTTTCCTTAGATGTATCATCTTGTTTTCACTGTTATTGTTCACCCTTTCTTAAAGGAATATAGCATTCTCTGCTGGGGGTGGCACTGCTGTTAACACATACCAGGATCACTGGAAGAATCAGAGTGATACTGAGTATGATATTTAATAACAAAATGTGCGACACTGCAAAAATTACTTGGGTGTGCTTAATTCTTTTCTCATTACACCTCATATCAACCACCAGAATGGGTTTTCCTTTCCCAAGAAAGGAAAAAAAAAACCTCTGTGACTGTAGTAGGAATATTTATTCTGCAGGCTTTGAGTTTATTAAATCAGTTGTAAAAGAAACGAACGTAACATCTTTAAACAGTTCAGAAGATGAATGTGTAATTCCTGATTTGCTTGAGGTTAAAATTAGTATTGTAACAATCAGTAGCAGCTTTATTTTTTGTTGGTCTTTGGAATAAGAAGCAGAACCATTTGAATAAAACCATTTTAAAGCAGAATTGATAAAAGTGATAATTGTTTGACTTAGCCAGCAGGCAGCAGTTGCCAGGAGGGGAAAAAAAAAGTTGGCTAGGTAAAGAAACCGACTTATTTGCTGTGAATTTAGCTTTTCAACCATTCCATGACACCTAAACCCACAGTAATCAAATCAAAATACCTGTAAAACTCAAGGTGAAGGTGGAAGCAGGTTGCAGTATTGCGAGGATGAGCTGGTGGACACCTTTGATCCTGACTTGTTGTTCTTTGGTGAATGATGTTAGCTCAGTTGCATAAAGGACTCCAATTAAAGGCTTTCATGCTCTATTTAGGGAATGGCAGTTCTTAGCCAATGCAAGCCTTTCTTTCCCTTCCCCTGTTCACAAGTTTCTGATTGGGCAATGGAAGTCTAGAAAGAAATAACTTTTTTGTTTCTTTCTATTTTAAGCAATTTCTGACTATCAGCCTTTAATGTGACTGTCTCAAAATGCTTGCAGACTCATCCCACTGGGAATTTTGGTGCTGAAAGCGTTACGCAGTAGAGAGGGAGAGGTGGCATGGTTTTCATTTCTGTTAAGTAGAGGTAGGTGAGGAGATTAAGAGCTAATGGAGAATCCAAACTCATATGTTAATTTAGTATTGCCCAAGATTTTTACAAATACGTTTCCATTCACAGTTCTGCAGGTCTCATGCACTGTCTTCCGCTCACCTCGTTCCTCTAATTCTGCACCTTTAGAGAGAAATTACTGTAACTTCTCTTCTTTCTCAAATGCAGAACTTGGTGACCTCTCTAGTCATGCAGTCATCTATCTAGGCATCCACAGAATTCATTTTTCTCAACAGTGATTGCTCTTCATTTCTTTCCAGATGTCTATATTGTCTTTATCTGAGTCTACTCATGAAACAGTAAATTGTTTTTCTGCAATTTTTTTTTTTTGTGTAATTTCCCCAATAGTTTAGTCTGTGTAAAATGATGAATGTTCTACAAAACCACTCATCGACCATTTAGGTGAGAATTTGGAGATTTTTCTCTAGCAGAAAATTCACAAGTCTGATGATGATTTAAAATATGTACTGTGGGCGACCCGAACACTGGGATTTGGCCAAGTTCAAAGCAGCTATGCAGATGGACACAGAAGACAGAAGGCAGAGGGAAATAGACCCTTTTAATCATAACAAGGCTGCTCTTGTTTTCTTATCTTTAGTGGAAATGAATGCCAGCCCCTTGTACCTAAAAGCAAGCTTGCAAGTGTGCCAGAATAGACAGCAAGAGCATTTGTTATTAATGTAAAGTTAAAAATGTGACAACCCGTCTTCTCAGTACTACTCTTTATGTCTCCACGTCTAAAATGACACTGTACTGCTACCAGAAGTGCACATCCTATTGCTGTTGGTGGGTTAAGAATTTCCCCCCACAACTGAGGCCCTTTGAAAGTGGCGTGGCTTTGTTAATGGTTGCTGAAACCAGCTATGACCTGTCCTTTTGAAATGGTTATAATGACTTATAAATCAATTTCTCGTTAGAGAGAACTTTTTTTTTTTTTCCTTTTTCCCAAAGGTGCTGTTGTTGCTCATGAAAAATGATTGGGTTTGCAACATAAGGTTGGAGCACATTTTATTCTGCCACTTGTGCCTCGTGCAGGGGCATTATGGTGATGCACACCCCAAACCTGGTTCTGCCTCTCTTCAGTAGGAACATCCTTTATTGATCAAGCTAGCAACATCCAAATTACCAACAAAATAGATATTTCACTACTGGATATGTTAGTATAATGATCACTCATTATACTGTGATTGAACTGTTTGGTGAAACTGGATGTTTTATACAATTCAGATGTTGTATTATTTGTGTAGGTTGAGGCTAGATGGCATCAAATAGTACCTCATCCTGTGTTAACTGTTTTATGGCAATTGTATATTCATAAGAAAAATGTGTTAATTCACTACAGAGTCCTGAGCAGAAGCAGTTCTGTACTGTCAGTTTCCTTTCAGCCCTCACTGGAGTCGTTTCCATCTTTCCGCATTTTAGGAAAGATTTCAAAGTTTGTGTTTAGGGACTTGTGGGGCTCCCACCTTCCTGTTGTGCTGAATATGTGAAACATGCTCTCAGAATTCACTGGTTTTAGTCAGTTGTACCTCTGTTTTGAAGAATGTAATACTGAAGTCCAGACTATACATGTGCCTGGAAAAGTAGATGGCATATGGCATATGCATATATACATGCAGAATAACTCAGTGATAGATATACTAGTTTTAGATTCCTGCCTTTCCCCAGGAAGGCTGTGTATAAGGGAATTCAAAAGGATATTCATCTTGCCTGTACTTTTTGTATCTAAACTTCTAGCTTGTCTGCTTGTCTTCTAGCACTTGAAATTAGAGTTTATGCATGACAAACAGTACTGCAGTGTTTCTTCCTCTAGGCATGTGGGCTTTTTTTCTTTGTGTATGCATGTTTGTAAATTTATGCATAGAAATATATATTTATATATACACATACATACAAATAAAAAGTAGTAACTGCGACCCTGAGATTAGCTCAGGTGGTCAGACGATGGTGCTAATAATGCCAAGATTGTGGGTTTGATCACTGTATGGGCCATTCACTTAAAAAGTTGGACTCAATGATCCTTGTGGGTCCTTTCCAACTCAAAATATTCTGTGATCTCTCAGTATATTTTAACTATTTCTCAAAATCTGATGTAATATTGGTTGGAGTCTCTCTACAATTTGTTGTTCCGGCTACATGGATATCAGATTCTATTGTAATTCTTTCTCACTTCTCGTCTTCTCTCCTTCTCTCCTTTTCTTAAGAAAAGAAAAGTATCTGCATATTTCGAAGACATACACCACTGCCAAGCAATCTGGTGTAGTGGCTTAATATGCTGGCAAATAATTTCACAAGTTGTTTGTGTGTGTGAAGGCAGTATATTTTAATATCATTATATTTTGAATCTAACTATGAAGACAGTTATCTGAGCTTATTTAAATCTTATGAAAGGCCAGACAGCTCCAGAAATGAAAGATTGTGTTACATTTTTTAATTGGAGTGCATATTTTTGTCCTTCACTAATGCTGATGGTGTGGGACATTGCATTTGCCAAAAGCCTTTCTAACCTGGCTTCTGAGCATTGCCAGTACTTGATGGCCTAATAATAATTTTTTGGAGAAGTAGGTTCTTGAAGACTGAGATAGAAGGGATGTTGCTTGCAGTGTATTGCTAACCTCCTGTGCACTAACTTTTTGTCATTGCCTGTAAACCCCCTTTTCACTACTGCTGTGTTTATCTGCTGTATGGGTCACTCAGTGGCTCCATTTGAGCACTCTCCTCCTTTCTACCTCTGAGGTCCATATCTTGTACTTCATTTTCCATAAGCAGTTTGATTTTAATTAATGTCCCTGGCAAAATTTGCTCAGCTGATCTCTCCTGAGAGTCCCCAGCTTGGTCGCCACTGTCCATGCGTACAGTGCTGTCCTTTTCTCTGACCTTACCAAAGATGGCTTCTCAGTCCTTTGCGTCTTCCTTCGTTGCTTGAATACAGATCAGAAATGGACTTTCAGAAGAGCAAGTCACTGCCTGCAGAGCAGTGGATCTGTTCTTTCTTTATGGTGAGATCTGAAAAATCCCACTAGCTATATCCGTCAGCTTACAGAGGTGTCTGAAGTTTGCATAGCTCAGAAGAAGGAGGGAGGGTTTCTCTTGTGAGTTTTCTCCTTCACCTGATCTGCTTTCCTCCAGCTGATCACAAAAGTAACTCTTCTCTTTCTCTGCATCTCTGCCTCACAGGGGCTTCTTCCACTTGGGTCTTCCTCTCTTACCTTTCCCCACCTTGCTTCTGTCTTACCTGGAGACGTCTTATTTCCAATGTGGGGACAATAGTTGTCTTTCCTCTCTCCTACCAATTGTCATCACACCAAAAACTTAACCTGCATTACCTTTGCTCTTAGCATCTCCTTGCTATCTCACGAAGTCTTTAATTAAAACTTGTTACAGCCAGTTTGTTTCAGGAGGATGAAAAGGCAGACATACACTCTGTGCAGTTTATGAGCATTCTCCCTGGAGCCTGATGTTTTTGCTATCTTTCTATCTGTAATCCTTACTCTTTTAATAAAGTTCACTAATATTTTCTGCTGCAAAAAATTCTCGACCTCTCTTCTGCTCTGGCCATTACATGGAAGCTGTTTTCTTGGAGTGGTTCTCTCTCTCTCTCTCTTTTTTTTGCTTCCTAATAAATGTGTTTTCCCCACTGTTTCATCCTCTAGACATTACATTCTTCTGAAGACCTTTAGCATTTAGCATCCAGTGGACCCTGGGTCTTTTATGTCCTGTTCTGTTGTTTCAAATTACTTCTCTCCCTTAAACTACACCTTGTGTACTAAACTGCCATTTCTTCTAGGTACTTTCAGGAGAATGAATGTTCAGCCCCCATCTCTTTTCCACCTGGCTGGGCTTCTCTGTCCCTGTTTAACATTTATGTCAATTCTGTTCAGCCGTAGTGAGTGCATGCACCTTTTGGCATTAGAGAATGGCTAGAGAAGAGGATGGAAATTATACAATTTCTGTTGAAATTTATAAATCCAAGATAAACCCTTCTGTGAAAAAGTTTGAGAGTTCAAAATTGACCAGCTTAATGAGTTCTCTTCCATTTTCTTCAAAATGTAAATACCATAGCACTGTATGAAACTTTTTGTATTACCTGTTCATTCTGCTGTATTTGGAAAGGAGAAGGGAAAGTCGTTTATTGGGACTCCAGTCCCTAAAGTGGAGCTCATTTTAAGCAAACAACCAGGTCCCAATTGCTTCATCATTGCTCAGTTGTTTCATTTGATCTGAGTCTTACATACTTCAGCAAGCCTTTTTATCCTCTTCCAAAGTTTTATCTGTAGATGAAATTAAGATATATAAACTGTGAAAGGTATTAAAATCCCATGTTTTAAGATAGACACCTTAGTGTTCCCTTCTTTCTCCCAAAAGCTGGGCAGAGCAGGTAGCTGTAGTTTCCTGTTAATGTGACCCTGATGGTCCCCTTGCTTATTTGTGATTTCAATACTTCGTCTTGTCTCCAACTTGGTAGGCAGTGTGCATGTAAGGGGTTGTATTTTATAAGCTGAGGGCTTTTGACTGACTTCAAGAGTTTTGGCCATTTTTCACAGGCAGATGGGGCAGCTGTCCCCGCTCTTCCTCCCCTGCGCCTGGGTGGAATGCAGGAGACACATCCTTGGGTTGCTTAGTTCAGAGAAAGGGCTTCAAGCTAAGCCTCTCACTTTCCAGGTGCGCACCCTGCCTCCTGGAATATCAGTTGGTGCCTTTATTTCTGGATGTTTAACTCTTGATCCAGCATGGAACAACTCTATGAGCTTAGAGGTGGGCAGCAGAATGTAAAGGCTGCCAGCACACTCATCTGCTTTGCAGGAGAGCAAAGTTTGGGTCCTTCTCCTGCACAAAATGGAGCAGGACTTCAGCCTTGCATTTGAACCTCTCTGATCTTAGACACACGTTTATCCCCTGACTGTTTGAGAGGTAAGGCACAGCCTCCTTTTCTCTGTACATGCAAGTCACCTGTGCTAAAACTGGTACACACATCTCACCAGCAAAACTTGGGAGGGAGGAAATAGTGTTATTTCTTTTAAAAACATTCTCTACCACTGACTAACGCCCTGTTTTCCCCCTTGTTTTGTTTTTGTTGTTCAGATTGTCGGCTGCTGGATGCTGGGGGGTGTCACGTAGGGGCTGTTTGCCTACAAATTGGAACAGTCCAGTCCTTATTCTGCTAGTGTGCAAACGGTATGTTAATTAACGTAATAACCATGTAGCTGTGGCTTCTTGCTAATTAAGGTTCAACTTGCCAAAGATATGATCATGTTACATAAGAACAAAATTTGGTTCAGTACTTTCATGCCCTAGTTTACCCCTTAGCTGATAGTGCCTTGCTGTATCTAGAAAATAACATCCCTCATTTGGTCCTCTCCTAGTGTCTGTCTCCTTACCAATCCCTCACACAGAGAAAATTCTGACTGAAGTGAATGCAAGTTTTCCTGAATTAGGAGTGACAACGTTTTTGCCATTTATAGCCTAGGAATAGCACAGTGTTGGAGATAGAGTAGTAAACCAGTAAATAGGATAAGAGTAACATTGCCTTCACATTCTTGTCAACATGTGTTTTTTCCTTGCTCAGCGTTACTGAGTCTTAAAATGCCATTTCTCAGTCTGCACATTTCTTTCTCTGGCTTGGAAACCTTGTTCTGTCCTCAAAGCAGTATTGTTCATCGCCATATGCATAAGGTAATTATTAGCCATATAAATTTTCATTTTATAGGACAATTCCAGTTCCTAAAGGCCAACAGTTACCATGGTAAACCTCATTTCTCTCACACTTTTCCAGCTGACTGCATACGAGTATAAATTTCTGTTTCTTCTATGGTGGTACTTTGTGGACCCAGTTTAGTAGGAGTCCCAGTGTACTGGGCACTGTGCAAGCTTATCAGAAGATAAAGCCCTTCTCTGAACACTTTACAACCTTACAACATGTATGCAAGGAGAGTACATTTACATATTTTTGTACGTTCAAAAACTGTTTCAATTCTACCTACTTGTCCTTTAACCTGTTCTTAATTAACTGTGATTATCATAGGACAAATGTATAGACACGGAGATCAAAATATTTTCTAAAATAGAAGCTAGAAAGGTTTGATTGTGGATTTCCCTTTCTAGTTTTGATTTGTTTTCTTGCCATGTCAACGTTTTTGCAGTTATCAGTAGCATCATTGTATTGCTCCTAATTACTTTCCAAGGAAGAACACAAATACTCACTGCTTCTATTCAGGCTATTAAAATTGCTCTATCAATCATCCTGGTTTGAAAATAATAATAAATTCAGCCCTTTTGATAGACAACGATAAAAACTTTCCAGCCCTCCCTCTCCTCCAGAACAGCAGGAGAAGATAGCTAATAGCATCTTAATGAAGTTACGTTCTTGTTCCCAGGTGAACTGGTCTTGTGGACCGATAAGAAGTCCATGGGAGGTGTAATTCTCCCCGTTGTCCTTGATGATGAGTTACCAGTCTTTTATATACTATGTATTTTTTATTTTACCTCAAGTGTATGTATATTCTTATATACATACATATACATATAATCTTAACATCTTTTAGGATGTAACCCCACGGTGGAGGGCAGTAGTAAGACTTGCCGCCTCAACTCTTCACTAATTCTTTCACTTCAAAGGCAAAGTCTTGAAAAGTTGTGTTTTCAACCATCAGGTGATGTTTAACACCTAATATATTTGATCACCGGTAAAGTAACCTGGGAAAAAAGGCTGGAGGAAGTTGTATGCAGGTCTCTGCAGACAGCCAAGCAGGGAGTTTGTCAAAGCCACTCCATCTAGTGGCAGTCGCTTCACACAGCTGGTCTGACAGTGCCCTTCAACAGCTGCTGGATGACCGGAGAGAAGTCTAAAATGATGTTCAGCTTTGCCTTTTCTGGTCTGGTCTTCAAGATAGAAGATGCTTGAAATTTTTTTCTGTTGTTTAATTTTTATCTGTAATCATAATTCAGTGAATTGCTGTGTGCAGTCATGGAAGCACGTCCAAAATTTTGAGTGCCGGTGTCAGTACAGGGTCTCCCTCATCTTTAATCAATGTTTCAGTCCTTTAAAAGCTATTTTAAAATGAGTGAGGTAGTAGAGCTCATTTAAGGAAGGGATGAAACTGAGAGCTTTGAAAACTCAAAGGCTCTGGTGAAAGAGTGAATTCTGGCAGGGCAGGGAGGCTTCTCCATCACCGCTGTCCTGTCTGTGAGGAGACCTTGCCACAGCACACAGCCATCACTCCAGCCCTATCCAGAGAGGACAAATCTGTTCAGGGGATGCTTGTTCTCTAGGGAGGCTGTGAGAAGCCACAGGGGCTTCTGGAATATTTAATGTAGAGATCACAATGGGTGTTGAGCAGTATGGGTTTGTGTTCTTGGGCTGTATGGGTTTGGATTGTGTTGAAGCCAACTGCAAAGAGCAGTGTGGCCACATGGCATGGGGTGTCTGTTCTTGTGCACAGTGCTTGCTCACCACACTGGGTTTGGACAGAAGAGCTCAGAGAAAAAATTTTTGTGTCACTGGGATGTGCACCTGACCAAAGGAAAAGACCAGGAACAAGACCGCTGCTTCTGCCATTGCCTTTTCAGTCTATGTCAAATCGTGCAGCACCTCAGACTGTGACGTGATAACCACAGTGCCAAAGGTCCAGTCTTGTTTTCACTAGACAACCTCACTGATCTCTTCAGTGCATTTCAGTAGTGAGCTTATACCAGGATAAGCTAGTATCTAAATTAAAATAAATGATTTTCCTGTAAAGTGCAATTCCAGATCAGGCAAATGGTTGTTTTACTGCAACTTTAATAAAAATCAACTGCTGCTTGAATAGGTGCATGCACACATACAACTAGAAATTTCCAATTATGATATTCCCAGCAGCAAACAAAACCAAAATTAATGTCAGCAGCATCCCCCAAAGCCTAAACTACACCACTAATGAACTCCCAAGTACTCCCAAAGAAAACTCTCTTTGCAGATACAATAAGGTAGAAATTACTGTAATAATCTCAATGTAAAAATACAGAGGAAAAAAAAATCATTGACATTCAAAGTAAGACTTGCTTCTCCTGATCCCATTAACCATGTTGTTAGCATAGCATATGCATGCATAGTTATACTGTCACGTAACTCACTGCCACCTTCAAAAGAACACGCAGGACTTCATGTTTTTTCATTTGTATTTCAAACAAAGGCACGGCACCTAATTCTGACGAGTCTATACTTGACATGACTCCAGCAGGGACCAGCTACCTCATAACAATTTGTTTGTCTGTCTAGCAGAAGTGCTCAGTTGCATACAATTTTTGAAGCTTTCCTCAAACATATCTTCTCAACATGGGGCTGTGGCTTTAATCATTAAAATGGTTGTCTTTCTTCTGTCAAAAATAAGCTGGAATAACAGAGGATGCCACAGCCATCTTTACATTTTTATAGAACTACTTGGTTTATTTAATATTTTTGGATAGTTTACAAATTAATAGCACATTCTTCACTTCTGATTTTAAATTGGTGTTATAATGCCAAGTGTAAAGTTGCCAGACTTCACCCAAAGCAGATTTGTTAAGCAGAGTCATCTTTGCAACGTGTAACATTTGTAGATTCTCTAGGAACAGCTGTAAAGCACCTTCTTTAAGAAAAGTACCTTACATACTAGATGATTGCTGTTCATTTTTAATGTATGCTTCAGTGGCATTTCTCTCCCTCACTGCTCACGCCCTCAGACTACAATTCCTTAATGTTGGCTATCTGTCTAATAATGTTACTTGCTGAGCAAACTGTATCTGCAAAAGCTGACTCAGCCGGTATGTTTTGTGAGTTAAGACTATCCCATTAAGGTTTGTTTATACTCATCCTGGTTTGCAGCACTGGAGTTGCAGTGTCTTCTGAAGGTCTAAGTGCATATATTCCCTTTAACTATCAATGTCCAGGCCTGCTTAATGAAAGGCAAAACTTTAAAGAACTGTGGAAAAAGTCTTGATTGTTCAGATGCTATAAGCAAGGGCAGGATAAATGTGTCATCAGCCAAATGATCTCTGCTTTTAGAAATGCTCATGATTTCTTATGTTTTAAGTTATTGATTATTAAGTTATTGTTGTAGAGAGGAATCCTTTTCTGCTTTCTGATAGTTTTCATGGGAAAACAGAACTGTGGTACCTGCTGTGCAAATCTTCTCTGCAGGAGTTGAGGTGATCAGTACTCTGAGTTTTGGCAGATAGTCTCATGCCCTTTTTGGCAATTTATTGTCACTTGTGTAAAGTGAGCAGTTTCAGTCAGTAAAGCCTGTATAATTCATCTGGGATTTCTTGAGTGTCACAAACAATTTCCTCAATTCTAAAACCAAGAAGCAGCTTGGTTTTGCTCCTGTTGCTGGTGTAATCATCGAGATGTTCCATAGCAGATGCAGAATAGCTGTTACACGCAAAAGGAGTGATTCTGGCTCTTATTTACGTTCAGACCACTCACATCCACTCAGGTGGTGGAAGGGGACCCTAAAGCAGATGTTCAGTCCATATTCAAGGAATTTTCTATGGCAAAGTAACATAAAGGAGTACTGCATAAAGAAGAGCTTTAAGACTTGTGAGATGCTGATGAAGGTCCTCTCCCAAGGGTACCCTGACCAGGAGTTGCATCTGGCACTATCCATGAGCAAAGGCTGAACATGACAGGACTTAGACTACTGACTACCTGGGGACCTTCTGCTGGGTCCCCCCCGTTTCTGAGGGGACAGAATGTTTTTGTGGGTGTCCACAGCAGGACGAGTTATATTACCATGCTTCTCACAGAAGCAGTGGCTCCTGGTCCGTTTTGTCTGGAGTTTTGGGCAGAGCTGCACTCTGCCCCAAACTTGCTTCCATGTTTATCTAGGCAAGCATGAACTGCCCTGATTGAGACTTCTGGTCTATACAGAACAGGTCACTGATTCTCTCACTGACTTAGCAGTGCTGATCACCTTTCCTGAAACTGCACGCAGAGCCAGGTAACAACCCGCCTCCCTCATATAGCCCATACATCTCAGTTACCTTTGCTTAGCAGAAGGAAAGAATAGAGCAATCTTTGTGTATGAAAGTAATGAAGCTATATATTTGTAGATTAAATCCCTTGCTAATAAATTTGCAATAGCAAATTCAGGATGTTAGTAGACCTCAGATTGCTGTAACTGGCTATTGTGAATATACGGGCATACTGGGTGAACAGTGAAATTTAGAGTGCATGGCTCTGTCCCTGTTGCTCCTCTGTTGTTAAGTTTTCAAAACCCTTGGTGCCTTTTGAAAGAAAAGTAATGAAGGTGATGATTCAGTTTACTGCTGCTCCTGCAGTGGTGCCTGGTATTATCTAAATGAAGCAAGCCCAAGGAATATTGGTCTGCAAGGTACTTTGCAATCAGAAGTCAAGTTCAGATCTAGAGAAAAATATTTTTCTGGTGGAGCAGCTCAGAAGGTTTTGATGAGAAATGAAAATTGCTTTCCTGTGAAACACTGGATTCCCTGTGCCTCTGTATTTCATGTCACTTCTTAATGCAATTCAGTTTTGGTAAATCCAGGTGATTTCCATCTAAGTGCTCAACCCACCCTTACTCCCACAGTGGCAAAGTCTAGACTTGCACAGAATATAAGAGAAGGATTGATTTTGTTTGATATAGTTCAACTAAATTGTTTATGGAGTTTGTCTCCCTGTTTATTTAATGAAGTCTGATCTTTTCCCCATATAGGATTTCCTCCGATGCATTTTTCTGTCCCCCAAGTCTCTCTGAAACCAACAAGACTGGGGTTATGAAGTCAATCCTAGATGGCCTCGCAGATACAACTTTCCGAACAATCACGACAGATCTCCTTTACGTGGCCTCCAACGACATCCAGTACGAAGACATGAAAGGCGACATGGCATCCAAGCTGGGGTACTACCCCCAGAAGTTCCCTCTTTCCTCCTTCAGGGGTGATCCTTTCCAAGAAAAAATGACTGCAGGAGATGATTCCCTGCTGAGCATTATTCCCTCAGATCAGGTTAACATCACAGAGTTTTACAACAAGTCCCTGTCCACATTTAAGGATAATGAGGAGAATATACAGTGTGGGGAGAACTTTATGGATATGGAGTGCTTTATGATCCTGAACCCCAGCCAGCAGCTGGCAATTGCTGTGCTGTCGCTCACCTTGGGCACCTTCACGGTCCTAGAGAACCTCCTTGTCCTGTGTGTCATCCTCCACTCCCGAAGTCTCCGGTGTAGACCCTCCTACCATTTCATTGGCAGCCTGGCTGTGGCTGACCTCCTGGGCAGTGTCATTTTTGTCTACAGTTTTGTGGATTTCCATGTTTTCCACCGGAAGGATAGCCCCAACGTCTTCTTGTTCAAACTGGGTGGAGTTACAGCCTCCTTCACCGCCTCCGTAGGTAGCCTTTTCCTCACGGCAATAGACCGATACATATCTATACACAGGCCACTAGCTTACAAAAGGATTGTTACCCGACCAAAGGCTGTCGTAGCATTTTGTGTGATGTGGACCATTGCTATTGTAATAGCCGTTCTTCCTCTGCTCGGCTGGAACTGCAAAAAGCTCAATTCTGTTTGTTCAGACATATTCCCTCTCATCGATGAGACGTACCTGATGTTCTGGATTGGGGTCACCAGCGTCCTCTTGTTATTCATTGTCTATGCCTACATGTACATACTGTGGAAGGCTCACAGCCACGCTGTTCGCATGCTTCAGCGGGGAACACAGAAAAGCATAATCGTTCAGTCAACGGAGGATGGTAAGGTACAGATCACTAGGCCTGATCAAACTCGTATGGACATCAGGTTAGCCAAAACCTTGGTCCTTATTCTAGTCGTTTTAATCATATGCTGGGGCCCTCTCCTCGCCATCATGGTGTATGATGTCTTTGGGAAAATGAACAAGCTTATCAAGACTGTCTTTGCCTTCTGTAGCATGCTCTGTTTGCTGAATTCAACAGTGAATCCCATCATCTACGCTCTGAGGAGCAAGGACTTGCGACACGCCTTCCGCAGCATGTTCCCCACCTGCAAAGGAACAGCACAGCCCCTTGATAACAGCATGGAGTCTGACTGCCAGCACAAACACGCCAACAACGCGGGGAACGTGCACAGGGCTGCCGAGAGCTGCATTAAGAGCACAGTTAAGATTGCCAAAGTTACCATGTCTGTCTCCACAGACACAACTGCTGAAGCGTTGTAAGTCAGAGACATCTCAGCTTGGGAGAGAAGGAGTTAGTTTAAAAAAAAAAAACAACAGAGAAAACCAAACCCGTGGCTTAACGTGTTTGTACCCTCCTGTAATATTTTTTGGTTTGTCATTGTAAGCTGAGCAGTGATTGTGTTAAGAGCATTACCATCAGCCAGTTCTTCAGATTTTGCAATTAGGTGTTCCAGCTAAATTTTCACAGGTTTTTTCTCAAAAGGTGTTTACTGAATAATAATGTTTCCTGAAAGAGCACAGAGAAAATACCAGGTTAGCAATGGTTCCTTTTGGGGTGTGAAGAAAAATTGCGAAACCTAGTTGAAAAATAATGCATTCTAAACCAATACCATCAAATAAGAAAAAAAAGCCTTGTAATCATGCTGTTCATTTCAATGTGAAGTGTATTTCATGTCTGTAATAGGAGATTCTGATTTTTTCCAAACGCGGCAGTGCTGAGTTTTAGAGGTTTTGTAAAATGTGTCGTGTCCTGTGAATTGTATGCTGTTTTATTATGTGTTATTGATATTTGTCTAATTAAAAAAAGTGATAAGGTAGACTTCCGTGAAAATAATGTGAAACGTGATATGTAAACCCCATTGAAAACACTTACTGTATTTGAAGAATTCCTATGAAATTTTACACTTCTAGTGGTCTTCTGTGGACTTAGAGGAGAGGCTTTGTGTTCTTCTACTAAAATTATTTCCCCACTACCTTTTATTTTCACATGCATATGAGAGTAGCAGCAACAGAGGAACAGAGGAGGAACATGAGAAAGGAAAGCACTGGTTCAGACTTTTAAATACCACTGCATTTATGCAGAATGATGTATATAGTTGCACAGACTATTGCCCTGCTCTTGGGCGTTGTGTGAATATGAACACTGAAAAGCAAATGTCCCGGATATTGACTCCTTTAAGGGGTAACTGGTTTTAAGCCACGTGCTGGTGCTGGACCATTGAAGACAGCATGTGTCAGACTCAAAGTGCCATGTTATCACTGTGCAGTTGATGTATATTTGAAGTGTGTCACATTCCTGTATCCCAGGTTTAAGCAGATTCAGAGCCTGAGATGCCAAACTTCCGTCTTCACTAAAAGAGGAGGAAATATTGTCAGACTTAGACATTTTCTTATTGTGTGAGCGCGTATATAAATAAATATCTGTGTGTGTACGTATGTTTGCGTGTGTGTGTGTAAGTATACTAATCAGTGTGAGTCATGGTAGCATAACTAAGATAGGACACTATGACCAAATGTAACTGTATTTCTTGTTGCACGCTTTGCACATGAATTCTGTTTCTAAAATTGAGTTCTTCCAACTGATTACTGATGAAAGTACCATATTAAGAACATCTCAGTCCACTCTGAGATGTATATCAATGTGCTAGAGAAAGCAACCTTTCAGTTGCTCTTGAGAATAAGGGGAAACAAGAGGCAGAGCATGGAATGAGCCTGCACTGACAACTGCTGTGGCTGTCAACGGTGTTCCTGAAAACTAAGAAAGCCAGAAGTAAATGATAATTTGTTTTAAGGCTGTCAGTAGTCAAATCTGATATCTTGAAATGAGGTGAGTCTCGCTGAAACCAGTGACAAGGTTTGACACTACCAGCTTCAAGGAAGAAGCTATTGAAGGAAGATGGTGACTGTGTTCCATGGTGTGATAGTTTCTGCCACCTGGGACTGTCATAAGGAACATATTATGAGATAGTCTTTGAGGCATGAATATTCTGTAATTCTGTTCTGAGTCAGAAGGTCTGGGGTCCTCTTCTCTGCTGCCTTGCTTTTTTGGACTGTTCCCTCATCCTTCTGGCTGATTTCTGCCAAAATAGCTGCAAACACAGCTTAGCCTTCTAGCAGCCTGACACTTGCCACAACAGGGGTGACTTTCTCCATGGCACAGGGTGAGTGAAACAAAGTCCCTGCTGCCCTGCCACTTGTCATTGGTCTTATGTTAAGGAGGAGAGAAGGCAGCAGCCCAGGGTCTCTGGCTGTCATGGCATTTCTGGGACATTTCTAATGTAGGTCAGAGCAGCCCAGCCCATTTCAGCCAGTGGCTCTGCAGGGATGCAAGTGGCTCAAAGTTCAGGCTTGATGAGTGGTGATATTTTAAAGATTATATCAGGTGAGACTCTGAGCAACAGCTGGAAGAGGCAGGGGTACTTTCCTCCTCCACCCACCTCCCCTGCAGCTTTCCTGGGTGAGAGGGCAGGGCACTATGCTCTCGAGGGGCCCACCACACTCAGCCAAAACCAGTGTATTGCAGAGGACTCCCAGAGGTTGTACAAGTCCTCCTGAAAGATCTTTCTTATATCTAGGTGTAATCCATCCGAAAGACGTTCTCTGGGAGGAGGTGGGGAAAGCCCATTTGAAATGTAAAGGTATTTTAAGAGCCATTTTTGAAACTGTCTTCTTGTGAATTAAATGCAAACTTTGTGGACTTTCATTGTGCATTCAAGTTCTAAATTTTACATGATAAGTCATGGGACAATGGGGCTGTCTTGGCACTTAACTTGGTGCTTACTGATATAATAAATAGCATCCTGAGAAATGTTATTGTCTATCATCAGTATCTTTATTTGCATAATGAGTTTTTCTAAAGCTCTGGGAACTGCATTGGTTCACTTAGAACCATTTATTAAGAGTCGGCAACAATTTCCTTACATGTTGCACACTAAGTAGAACTATTCTTTCATTAGAAAAATCTGCTGCCGTTCCAAGAAAAGCTGTACTTAAACTTCAGCTTTAGGTATTCCTAATTTGCAGTTGCCTACCTTCACTTAGTGATAGCACAGCCAAACGATATTGTGTTCCATGGCCACCCACACCATCATCATCAACCAGCCAGCGCTCGTTGCAGTTATGTCTGTGTACTAACTCCAAGTGTCACGTGTCTACCGAGAAGACCATCTGTGTCACATGCGTGTAGAGTTAGATTCTGAACCGTCTGATTGTATATTTGTATAATATAATCTCCTCGATGCTGTGCAATCACTATCCACATCTTCTTGCACTGGCCTTTTGATGAAAATTTTAGTGCGTCTATTGTGAGATAGACAGTGCATTTTACCTGCTGTTACTGGGCTGAATGTATGTAAATAAGTGGAAAAAAAAAAAGTCATCTGTACAAGCAGTGGCCTAAAAAGTCTGTAATTGTAGACTAGGAAAATTGTTGAAGTTGCTGTGACATCTCAAATACTACCTTTGAATAAACTGTTTCCAGGGTCTCTTGGGATGCTGTTTCATAGTAAAAGGAAAATCTTCCTTGTGATAATATGAGGTAAAGAAACCGGATTACCTGAGTTTTTTATTTCCAGTGTTTCGAAGTGGAAAACATAACTCTTTATTGTCTGTAAATCTAACATTATTACTTCCTCTTAGAAGAATATTGTATCATTAGATGTTTGTTTGAGCTGGTAACATCCTTGCAACTGTTGGAATATTTTTCATTAGCAACCTGTATAATAGTTTGTACACAAGTACTGTTCAGATTGTCATGAAAAGTAGCTTTGACCATTTACCTACCAGTAGCAGAATAGTATTTCTGTAATATTTCCAGTGTATTCCTACCATATCATATTTTATTTCTATAATGTAATTAAACTGTTATTTATTCAAGGAGAAAAAGTATTCCTCTGCTTTTTTGTTTTCCAAATTTTGAGATAACTGAGGAAGCCATGTGATAATGCTGCCTCATTCCACAATCTGGTGTTCTACGTTTTGTTTATAAGTTTGTCTATCAGATTCTGAAACAACTGCTTAAACAACTTGACAACAGGTTGTCAAGCTTTGTGGGTTTTAATTGTACGTTGATATGTTTGAAGGAGGAGGTAGATTATATATTTTATATTTGTGTATTCAGTACTATGGAGACAAGAGAGAAATGACACAGTTAAAACTGCATCTCCTGTTTCATTATGTAGGCAATTTCCCCTTTCCTCTGTATTAGCCAAAATGCAATAAATTTCTTTTGCCTTCCTTAGATGCATATGTTTGTACAGAGATGTCACATTAAGACAAACCCATATACTGTAGAAAAACAAAACACAAAAGAGCAGAAGAAAGGAACACAAACTAAAATAGTGCTGCCAACAGCAACGACAACCTAAATTAGTTATTGGGGTTTGTGAATGTACTCAAGAACTTGAGATAAACAGTCTGGTTTTTGCCAATGCAAGTGGGGGCAGAGTTATGAGTGTAGGGAGTGTAAGATGAAGTGGTCCAACAGGGATGCACAGAAGCTGTGCAGGGAGAGCAAGCTAAGCCTTGCCGCTGTCTATGGATCACACTAAAGTGCTCTCACTGCTGCTCATCCACAACTGAAAGGAAGGGTTGAAAAATCCCACTAAATGCTGTAGAAAGGTCTCTGCCTATTTCAGAGGATCAGTTTTCCATATGACATAATCTCAGATTCATGTTACTTGGGCAATTTTCCTTCTTTGCATCTGTGGTCTGAAAACATCCTTAGGGGATGAAAAGAGCATGTCATAGAATCATAATCATTTAGGTTGGAAAAGACCTTTAGGATCATCAAGTTCAAACATGAACCTCACACTGCCAAGGCTTTGGATCATGGCTGTGTCACAATATTTTTATTTTTAAAAATTAGGTCACTGGTAAATTGAGAAAGTCTTGGCAAAGCAAAAGCAACTAGGAATAAAAGATTAGCTCTTAATCTCTAACTGCATACTACATTTAAGAAGTCTGAATATTTCTGCTAAAAGCTGTCACTTTCAAGGCAGCCAGGAGACAATTCCCACTGTATTTCCATGCTTGCTGGAAGACAGGGGTTATACTGCCACAAACTGTCAGCTCCTCCTGATGGTAACACCTGACTGCATTTATAAGTCTATTCTAAACAACGCAAGAGGAAATAATGACATCTTTCCAAGCAACTGCTTCCCCACACTATACCAGCTCAGGAAATGTGGCGGCAAATGTACTGTTGTTGTTTTAGCCTTTCATATTAACATCTGTTATTGTTTCCACTCTTCTGACAGATGTTTTAAGAAGTTACAATATCATCATGCACACGCATCATCAACAAAACATCTTCATTTTATTGCTGGGGGTTTTTTTTAAAGTTTTGTCTTCAGTGAAAATCCAGCTTTTGCTTGATTGAAAAATCATGATATCAGGGAACAGTTTATATTAGAAGAGAAAAAAGTAATTTTGCCTGTGCTTAAGAAGGCATAGGGTGGGGAATTTATTTGACACTTTAGAATACATGTCTTCCTCCATTCTGTTTTTGAGCATTTGTCTTTTTAGGTAATCGAATAAAGAGTTTTCTTTAAATAGCAGTATAATATATGAAGCACATGAGTGCCTTTAACAGGACACCTTAATATGAGTGGCCATCTAATACTGCTCTTTGAAATTCCGTTAGGAGAAAAAGTGATAATGAGTCCAAAGTAATCTTAATGATGAGGCATGACATGCCCTGGTATTGCTTTCCAATAAATCATCTTTGGTATTTAGAGCAGTACTCAGTTTAATGTTAAAGCATTTTAAGGTATTGAATCCTGTCTCAATAAAGTCTGCTGGAATTTTTTGTTGACTTCAGCAGAGATGATGTCTTACCCCAGGTTTTTGAAATAAGAGCTTGCATTTGGAAAGTGCAATTCTATATTCCAATATATTTGCATTTTCACTGACATTAAAACAAAGATGGGACAGAATAAATAACACCTTCTGTATTCACTGGGGGGTTTTACCTCCAAGAAAATCTATTTTTAATTTTGGTGGGTCAGTGCAGAATTCAAAAGTCTGGCAGGAGCTCAATGGACTTGTCATGGGAGTGAAACAATTTATTTATCCATGTGTGTGTAGATGGGGTAGAGAACATAATGAGCAAAACTGCTTTCACTGTTGCTGACAGTCACTTCCTGACTGCTTGCACTGGTGCTGTTTTGACACTGCTTTCTTCCTTCTCCCATATGCATATATGTGTTTGCATGGTGAAAACAGCCATTGATTTCATTAAAGGGAAAGCTCTTCTGCCATTTGTAGCCATATCTGGACGGATCAAGCCCTAACATTGTTATCTGAACAACTTCTTTTTCCCCAACGATCTCACTGAAAGTCCTTCCAGGGCTCAGCACAGCAGGGATACCCCACGTTCCATCAAGCTGAAGAGAGGGAGAATAGAAGGGAGCTGGAAACTCCCTGACTCTTGTTTGTGCCAGACTGTTCCTGGAGCTGCTGTGTGTGTAATGTTGTGAGGGTCTCTGGGGACTCCCTCACGGTGCCTCTGTCCTCCAAAAAGGTGATTGCTGTAACCTGGCTGAGAGCAGAAACCACAGCAAGAGGAGTGAAGAATAATCTTCTCTGGTTGAAACTCTGAAAAAAAAGGAATTAAGACTGTGATGATACAGAGGTGGGGACCTGCTATGCATCATTTCTGGGTTTTGGAACAAGGATTAGGGATATCATTTTAATAGAGGAATGCGGGGAATTATACAGACTATGGATCCATCTAGTAAACACTCCTCCCAAACCTTTAGAATGGTAATAATAAATCCTGTAAGGCCTTTCATCAGCTGCCTGGGGGAAAAAATGTAATCATTGTCTCTGCAATACTTAACTTGCAATATAATTCAAAGTCATTTTAAAATTATACACCTACCTGCTATCAGTGTAGTCTGAGTAGGCAAAATTAATAACAAGCATGCTCAGTAAATCCAAGGTTTAAATCTTTAACTAGAATTTTAATGTCTAAACTGAGTAATACTATCAGTCATGAGAATTACATTTATCTGCCTCCTTATCTTTTCCTATTTATTTGAGGGGTTTCACTTCTCATTCTTACTATAGCCCTTGCAAAACCTGATAGCTCTGGCAGAAGGAGGGACTGCCTCTCTGCATGCAGCCGCTGATGGTGCTGAGCTGCCTGCAGCAGCAAGGTCAGGGCACCCAGGGACTGCAAAACACTGATCTGGACAAGGAGGCAGAGAGGATTTGCTACTTCATAGCAAGCCTAGGAGGAGATTAAAGAACAAAGCCCTCTGGGGTGCAGCTCCTTACAGCTTGGGAGGTGCTGGGTGGACGCTGTCACAGGGGAAGGAAAGCTTCGTGTTCAAATCTCCCCTTCACTCCCTCCTTGGCATTTGTTGCTAGGCTTCTTGGCAGGGACTTGGCCAAAATTGGTGTACCCAAGAGTTAGTTCCCATGATGAGGCACTTGCAAAGGGGTCTGGGTGCTTTCTGCCTGTACTGAGTGTGAATTGTGCATAGCTTAAAAGTCTGCGTTTTAACCCCAAATTGTTCTTTAAGAAAAGCTTCCACTTTGGAGTTCCTCACTCAGGATCTTGAAGCTGACCAATATGTGCCTATGTGCATATGATAAAAAAATACACACGTCTACTGTACTTACAGATAGGTTGCAGGAAGAGTAGTTTACCAGCAAAAGACTCAAGAAGACTGAATTATCCACCAATAAATTAGGCATTTAGCCCAAATAATTTTCTATGCCAGTGATATATCATTTAAGGTAAATCATTTAAATCATTTTCCCCTGGGAAAGCTGAGGATCTAGTTTAGCTTAGTTAGAAGACTGAGTTGCCTCAATGGCAAGGCAGAAAATAGTTGCATCTGGTGCTGGGAAGGACCACTCCTATAGTGACCAACATCTAGCCTCCTAAACGGATATATAATCAGAGAACTGTTTGGTTCTCTCATCCAAGAAATTCAGTCTTGGTTTGAAAAGAGTGTCTATAATTTCATTTATTTTTAATCCCATTCAAAATACCACTGGTCCTGCAGATGCTTTATTTTATTATTGCAGACATGATGAAGCTAATGGCTATCATAAGACAGAACAGGGGAGGTTTTCGAACTCAGTGCTGCTCTATTCTTATACTTTAGCTCTTTGCCCTTTCTTGATGATTACATGAGGCTTTTAAATAGTTGTTTGGCATCTAATCTTTGAGACTGTGTCAGCTGGCCCCTGCTGAGGCTTAAACCCTTTTGCTGACCATGGAAGTGTAGACTGAAATCTCGAAAAGGAACATGTCACTTGCCTTCTAGAGAGCAGCGTGGAGGTGGGAATGAATAGGAAAGTGTTTTTTGTAGGAAAGTGAACAATGGCAAAGCATGAAAACATGGGCTGATGAACATTTTCTGTGGTCCCGTGCCCTCTGGCAGTTTGTTCCTTGTCTCTATGCTGCCTCCTCCATAGTGCTAACACAAGTGCTTTCATGCCTGCCTGGTGAGTCAGATCCAGCTAAAAAACCTTTTTTTTTTTTTTTTTTTGTTTTGGACATGTTATGCCTGCCAGATCATTTCCAGACTGCATGACCTGGGTTTCAGAGCTGGCAACTGGTGCAGAATTTGTCAGGCAGGCAACTCAACAGCTCCATGAAATGTGGTTCCTGCTGTGCCAAGCGTGTTATGGGATTTTCAGGGTCTTGTTGTTCATTATCAAAACAATCTAAAAGTATTCTGCACTTCCAAACAGTTGCTCTGAGAGAAATTTGAGTTTCAGAGCCCATTGAAGCACCAAAATTGTAGTGACTGCATCTGTGTCCTTCAAAGGCAAGGTTCCCACCAGAGGAATGGGCAGAACATGCAAGTCACCCCTCCAGCTCCCAGCCACAAGGCTGACACGCCACAGACACACCTTGCTCCAGGCCTGCCATGGTGAATGCCTCTCCACACTGGTACACAATGTCCAAGGGCAGGCAGGGCCAGCTTGGTGCAGCAACCCTCGTATCACAATGTGAGCAGCCCTTGGCACAAGCGCCCATCACTTCTGCAGCAAACTCCTTTCACTGCCTGCTTCATGTGGCCTCTCTCTGTACTGTTGTACCTGTTTCTGTGCTGCTACCACTGGGAATCAAAGGTAGTACATTATTGGGAATTGGAGCAGTTAGTTTCTCATCACTGCAGAGAGACACAGAGATACTTTGCAGGAGCTGCTGACCGATTGGTGGGCAGTTGTGGAAGCAAACTACATCTTAGGTGCGTCTGCAGCACTCAGGCATGACAACTACCACAACCTTTTCAGGAACATAAAGACTTGGTCCCTTTTTGCTTCTCACATTTAAATGAATCCCTAACAATGACAATGTGAGCACTTGGGAAATGTTCACTCTTAGAGAAAAACAAGTCAAATTGTGATTATACAGCCCTATATTGTTAAAATAAGAAACTGCCTAGTTCAGTATCAAAAAAGTCAATCTTTTCTAGAGGCTGGGTTGGTAAATAAATCAGGAGGAGAAGCTGCTGTAAATTAGAAGAGCTCTATCACATTCACAAGCAGAGTGATAGAGGCCAAACATGCATCAGTCAGTCATGCTGCTGAATTGTGGCTATGTTTGCTCCCCAAAAGCAATTGCAACTGTATCCTTTCAGAGGAGAATAAAGTACCCCATATTTTTCCCTGAAGTGCAAAGACTCACATGGGAAGCTGTTAGTCGTCATCATCATCCCTGGCAGTCCAGACCGTACTACTCCTCACATCAACATATGCGTGTACCTTGTGTACCTTGAGCCATCCTAACCTAAACTGGGGACCGAATGAGTCAGACATTGCCAGTAACACGTAAGCTCTCTGGTCAAGGAGGATTAGATTCATGACATTGTCCTTTGCAAGTCACTGAGTTAATGGTCTGTTTTTACACATTATTTCAGTTACACCTGGCAACTCATGATAATAGAGATAATAGAGGCTTGAGGTATCTGCAACAGCACCAAAANAAAAGAGGTTTGAAGTAATGACAACAGCCAAAAAAAAAAAAAAAAAAAAGTCACCAGCCTGTATCAAACCATTCCTATGAGGGCAAAAACCCTAGCATTGCACATGTCAAAGACTGTATTATTAAAGCTGTACTTAGTCTGCAGCTAAAAGGCCACACAAGCCTTTACTTCTGACTGCTAACCCAGGTCTTCTCAAGAGACTCAACTGGGATTTAAAGGGTAAGTGTTGTGGAACAGTCTGCAGAGGAGAGAGTAGAACCTTAATGCTGCCTTTTCTGGACATTATGCTTTCCATTTGTATAAAGACAATTGCTCCAGCTAACCTGCCTGTCCTGTACCCTAGGCAACCTGACAAATTAAAACTAACTGCCTAATCCATCAAACAAATGGTTTGTCCTGGCTCCATCAAAAGTAAATAAATAGCTATCCCCCCTCCCTGAAAAACAAAACGTTTCAAAATTAAAGAAAGCTTCTTTCCTGCCTTATCTTTCCCTCTCCACATGCCCAAAGGGAGGACCTTACAGCGTGGCCATGAGCTATGCAGAAGAGCAAGATCTAAGGACTATCACTTAGCACAGATATATTTCTAATATATCCATGAGCTCAGGGATGCAAGGGAGACCCGGACATGACAGCCACATCTCAACCCCTCTAGTGTGATTACAAGATTAAAAAGAAACCTTGAGGCTGATGGCTTGTCAGCCAGAGATAGGTCTTGCAGAGCACTCAGCATTGTCCTCTCCTTCCCCACTGTCTCCAGCAGTCTGTAAACACAACCTTTTCCCGTGCTCCTCATAGTATCTAACTTTCTTTTGAAAGTCTGAATGTATTTACTGCCTTTGATATCCTGGTTGGAACCTGCTAACAAAGCTCGAAGAGCAGAGTCAAAGCACTTTCTCAGTGTTGGCTGGCACAGGTGGAAGGAAGCTGCCCAAAATCAGTTGCCATCCCTGCATGCATGCTAGAAGATAATACCATGAAACACTGCACAGCAAGGACAGCCACAGGGCTGGCTCTGTGCATCCCTGCACAGGCACCTCTGCCTGATACTTTCCTTGTCCTGTATTGCCATGAGCCATAAGCAGATCTAAATCCCTTCATATTCCAGGCACCTTAAGCCTCATTAATTCAGCATGGTTTGGCAGCATCTAATTTGTAAAGGCACTTAAAATCTTTAGCAACCATCATTAGTACCTCCATTATGGAGCATAAAGATTTATATGCACCTAAATAGGAGCTCTGAGGGGGCACCCTGATTGTGGGCTGAATAGGTGGGCAAAGTATGGCTGCCTCAGTCATCTACCCTTTGGCTTAGGCTACAGGCAGGTCTAACCTTTTGCCACAGCTGCACTGTTTGGCAGCAGGCATGATGATGGGTTTCACTAGCTGGCCAGGAGTTAACTGAACACAGGCAGCCTGAGCCTGATGCAAACTGCTTCCAGTCCTTGCTTCTCCTCAGGGTCCACAAGCTGCAAAACCAATGGCACTTCCCAGTTTGGTCATGAAACTTCCTTAAAGCTATTTGCTGTTTGTTTTTTTGAAGCAAATATTTCATTATCTAGAATAAACATTCAGAGACACTCAGGACTACTTATTGCTAATAAAAATAAACATTAGGCCTCAACAAGCTAGGTGCATCAGTGCACTTGTTCAGTAGCTGCTTCTACCTTGCCTGAGCACCAGATGGGAATGGCCACTCAAAAGCTTCTTCTCTGAAAGTACCATTATTTGCAGAGAAGTTGCCAGTTCTTGGAAGAGGAAAATGCAACACAAAGAAACGAAAGAGATTCTCCATGATAGATGCCTGCTGGACCATGCCCAGGAAGCCCCTCTACCACACCATAGTCTGGTTGCTCATCCATCACCCCACGCTTTGTACCCTCTTGGAGGAGGCTTGCTTGTAGAAGGGAGGGCGAGGCCCCTGGTGCATACCTGGTCCATGAAAACATGCTGTCAGCTCAGCTCAGCCAAGGGAACATAAAGCAGCATGTCCCTTCCTGCCAGTCTCATGATGAGCTGGGAAGGTGAGAGGGAGGATATGCACCTGGATAAAGACTGTGTTACTGTCCTGAGCAGGACAAGACTTAGTTTTTAGGCTGACTGAGAAAGGTCATCACATCCCAGGACTGGACCCAGGTTTATGTTTATGCATGACCATGTCTTGATGGCACCTGTACTATATTCTAAATGGACTGAGGGGAAGATAGCAGGGTTTCCTGCTGCAGATCACTACCAGACACATCAATATTATTTCTTGTGAGGGAAAATTGGAAAAGGTTCCAAAAAAACCATAGAAATTATTTAATTGCTTGAGAATCCATTTTTCTATAGAGACCTAGCTTCTAACATTCGGGTTTTTATCAAAGAGGAGACTGAAAGATGACTGTCCTGTAGTATGTGAAGTATTTACTAGGTGGAAATACCAGCTACTAAAAGGCTCTTTAACCAGCAGAAAAATGCATAACAAGAGCCAGTGGCTGGAAGCTGAAGCCAGACAAATTAAAATGGGAAATAAGGCATATATTTTTAAGAGTGGGGTTAATTAACCACTGGAACAAATCCTCAAGGGAGGCTGTGGATTCTTATCTCTGGAGAGTTTCAAATCATGGCTGGATGCCTTTCTAGAAGATGTACTTTAGCCAAAGAAGCTATTAGGTTCAATACATGGGTAATTGTGTGAGATGTAATGGCCTGTGATATACAGGAATAAGAACAGATGCTTTAATATTTCTTTCTGGCCTTAAACCCAAGAAGCTATTCATCTAGATGGAAGCCTTGTGCCTACAGCTGAGAATTTGATCCAAGGCTCTGACTGCAACATTTATAAACCTGTGAAAAATGAGTGTATAAATGCACCAAAAAGAATAGAATCCAACAATTAATGGGGAGCTAAGGATGAAGAAATACACTCATAACATAATTTATTTCTATTTTTTAATGAATTATATTGGAATGCAATGGGCACCTATGGAAACCAGGACTGTGAGGCAGTAATTTCCACTGGAGAGATTCAAATGAAACGGGAAGGTATGAGACTATGTTTGGAGACTGTCAAGTTTCTGCGATAAAATTGCATTAGTAATTAATAATCTCACAGAAAAAAAAGAGAGAGAGAGATCATCTGCTAGTGTGTGTCTATTAACAGATAAATCCAAAGTGAAAGATATCCCCTCTGGGACTATTTGATGGATTATATTAAATTTAATGGTAATGGAAGGAATACTGTAATTGGAAGATGCTGGAGGGGAAAGATATTGTGGAAGCAAGAGAAGGAGGTACACTTCTGATACAGACGGCACCATGGTAAAGAAATGCGCTCAGTTCCTGCCAAACTGCACCAAAAGAGCAGAAGATGCTCCATTCCCCATAGGCAAGGACCAGAAAATGTACAGGATGATTTCAGCTAATATGAAAGCCAATCTGTATTATCCCCAAAGGAGTTTCATTTGGCAACTGCAGTGTGGAAAATAAATATTAGAAATGCCAGAATTTTTTGAGTCTTTGAGTACATTTCAGAGGTATAAAATGACAAGTTCAATTAGGTTCCTCGAAGCAGAGGAGAGAAACTGATTAATCAGGCATGGAAGTTCCTAAGTAACCAAAACAACTGTGTGGGCTTTCTCCTCTTGACTCATGTTACAGGAGGAGGGTGTATCTATTTGAAAATGGAATATATTTCCACATGCTCTATAAAGGAATGTCCAAACATACCTATATAGAAAATCGTCCCTGTTATTTAGGTCTCTCCAGGGCCTTTCTTATGTTGTGCAAAGCTCTGATATAGGTACTGGAATTTTAGGCTGTTTAGGGTGTTTTCTTTGAAGATAAAGTGGCTTTTAAAAGAACATGAGGACTCAGTGCTATCATCCCAAAGGGGCAAAATAAACTCCACAAGTAAACTTGTATTGAGCAGAAGGATAACTATACCAAATGGCAACCTAGATTAAAATACGACAACAAAACATTTATAATGTCTGAAGTCCAAAGGCTTCTTGGAAAAGTAGCCGTGCCTGTCAGAAACGCACAATGTGGAGAGCCATATCCCTGCAAATTGCCAGCAGAATAGCAAGAGTTATCATCCTTGGCCAGTGAAACATCAAATTATTATTGCATCTGAGTTGGCTATTTCCCAGAGCATTGGATACTGTCTCTACCAGCCTCAGAAAGCTGCCTTCTGCAGATGGGCTTTTCAGAGGTGTCGTACACCTCACCGCTTACAGGAAGAGACAAACAAAAGCCAATGCATATGACACACAGCTGAACCGTGCAAACAAATATCATGCAAGAGGATGCATCCTGATCATAAAGCTACAGGATGTCTGCAGAGAAATTCAATTTTCCCATAGTGCTCTCTTTGCTCACTTTGGCTGAAGGCTGAGGGAGAGGGAAGGGGGCCCCCACTAGTCTCATGTTTTGAAAAGGCTTTGGGGGTTGTTTTTTGTGTTACTTCTAGTAATGGCTGATTGAATTTGATCATGATAGTGAGTAGGAGGGTGACCAAGGTAGGGCTGTACTCTTTGGTCATGAGCACGGCAGAGCAGAAAGCCACTGATACAGCTGCCACACTCATCTTGTTTTGGGCTTTTTCCATTGCCCAGCACCCAGCCCTCCTCTGCACCATGCTCCCTGATGCTCTGGTACCCGGATGCCCCTGCCCACCACTGGAGCATGTGGGTGTGTGGCCTCCCGGTGTCACAACACATTTGTGGGTGTTAGCGTCATGAGCAACTCAAGCAGCATCACTTGTCTGTGTAGCACTGCCTCTCGTCGACAGCACCAGTTGCTCCAACCTAGGGATCGCTAGTTTATTTTTATGGAATATTCTGTTCATATGGACTCTTAGCTGCTTCCCACAGGAGAATGTCTTGGAGTAGGAAATGTTCCAAATAACATATGACCTGCTACATACATTCACTGCAGAGAAGTGAGAGCTAATAGATGAAGCACAAAGCTCAGCACCAAGCCCTTGCAGCGCTTAACCCTGACGCTGCCAGTGACTTGCTGCAACAACAGGGGTGAGCTATTTAGCCAATGCCTCTACCCCCTGCCTCCAGTGGTTATTATAAGGATGAATTATTTAATGTGTGTACACAGCTTTGATGTTGTATGCATCATTTCATATGTACATAAGTGCTAAAGATTATTGGGTGGTTCTGTCGTTGCTAGAACACTAAACATGCATTTCTGGGCTTAATTAGGTGTGTAAAAATGGTAGCACACAGTCACACTGGAAAATGTGAGTCCTGATGTATAAATAGGTGTAAGGTCACAGCAAAATGGACCTCAACAAGAGAAAATCCATGTGGATCTAACCTTGGTCAAAGCCTCTAATGGCCTCTGAGCAACTACGGCATCCAGAGAGGATTCCCATCTCAATTCTCTCCTGATCTTCCTAGCTTGAGTTTGAGCTGAACAAGATGATTATTTCACGTAAAAATAAAAAAAAAAAGGGGAAAAAAGAAAAAAAATCAAACAAAAGCCCATGTGTGAGTCAAGCCACCCTGAAGCACATTTCACAGCTTGACTGTTCTCTCCACTGCTTTGCTTTAGGTGTGATATGTCACATCCAAATATGTGCTAGCCACTAGCCTTTAGTTACCCTGGAGAGATGCTCCACTTACAGAGCCAATGCATTGACTGACAAACCCTTTTATGCAAGTCACAGAATCATAGAATGGTTTGGGGTGGAAGGGACCCTAAAGATCACCTAGTCCAACTCCTTGCCATGGGTGGGGACATATGTCAGCAAGGCACAGCAAACTCTGATTTGCATTCGTGGAATTTACTGCTGTTTAGTAGCCAGCTAATCTCCACCAATGCAAATAGCAGCTTTGTCTGTGGGCACCTGGGGACAATGCTGACAAAGCCCCATCAGTGGCTGTCACCAATGGATATAATAAGGCAAAATCCCCAAACCAAACAAGACCTTAATTTCTCATTGAGTTTTGAGTTTCCTGAAATCTAAAGTTGAGAGAGGCTTTATCCCTTGCTCAAGGGGTAAAATCCTCTGGTGAGAAAAGGTAAATAAAGGTTCACAGTGCACAGGCTTTCTGCAAATAAATGCCTGAGAATCTCACCAATGGGATCAGTGTGATGTAACTGCAACAGCCTCTCAGCCTCATCTGTGTTGCAGGACCTTGGGAAAAGTAAGTTCAGCTTCTTCTGATGAACCTGTGTCATCACAAGAATGTTTTCAGAGTACATTCTTCATATGTTAATAGTTTCCACATTATTAAACTGGATCTAATTATGCTTGGTTTGCCAGGAACAGCAAATCATATTCACAATCATGTTTTCATTAAAAAAATTATTCTATACAAAGATTTCATTAAGATGTTAATTGCTCCCAGAACTATGTGCACATAAATAATAAACAAGAACACCTACCCATTATTAAAAAATAATTTCCACATACACCAAGCAATTTAATTTGTTTTAGATTCTAAGTAGGGAGCAGTCTGCCTGGCTAGAACTAGCAAAAGATTCTCTGTTATATGGTTTTATTTCCTTCTCTGCAAAAGTGTCACTTGCCAGGCCACACTAGAAGAAGGTGATGTCGTTTTAGTGTCAATAAAAAGAATGTCTATTTAAACCAACCAAGGGTAACCTCCAAAGCTTCAAAGAGATCTTGATGAGGCAATCTCTCTGAATTGGATGGTCTTTCTTTTCAGAGGATTCATTGTGAGACAGGAAGTCAACTCCCTGGCCCGTGTGTGACTGCCAGCCCTCAGATAGCAAGGACAGCAAGGACACAACTGTGGCAAAATCCTGACAGATGTCCTTCCTCCACTGAGGTGGCAGGAGCTCACACAGGTGAACTCAGTCACATCACAGGAAAGCACCAGTCCTGTGCCTATTGGTCTCTAGATGTAATGACAAGATGGGGTTTATTTTTGGTTTCTAGAATGAGAATCTCTTACTCTTGCAGAGCATACTGGACATTGAGATCAAAGATGCCCCATGTAAGGTCTGCTGACACGCCCTGTTGGGCAATAGTTGACTTTGGTGACACAGATTGAAGAATGAAAAGGAAAATACAAAAGGTCTGGCAGTAATTCTCCTTTCTGTGCCTATCCTCTAGCACCACAGGCTGACTAAGTGTGCAGGAACAGAGAGCTTTCACTCAGGAGAAAACTGGAAAAGAGCAAGAGGAATGTAAACGCAGTGTAAAAACACATTCAGAATTATAAAATTCTCTTCTTCAAAAGGAGACACAATAGAAACCCGAAAGCCTGAGCAATACAAACTAGGAAATAGAAAAAGGAAATCAAATTTTTAAGACGGTGGACATTTAGATGGTGTTATCTTCAAGACAACAAACAGCAAGGGGCCAGGAAATTCCAAATTAAATCCAACATACTCCTTATTTCCTGATTTTCTCTTGTTAAGGATAAAAAGCACAGTCAGGATCAAGTTAGCATTATATTTCCTGCCATGTGACTCTATAGGCATAATCTTTGTTTCTAGGTATATGTGGACTGACCTACTCTGAAATTTAAAAAAAAAAATTAATTGCCTTGACATATAGAGAGAGGTGAGACAAGCATTTCAGAGCTGTAGTTCACAAGAAATGTAACAAGCCCAACTGCTGGTCCCACAAGGTTTTTTGTAAATCCAAGATGAATGTCTTATGGATGGAGTTCATGGCTGATGACAGATTCTTTTGTTATTAGATGACATTTATTGATTAGTGGGAGCTATCTGACAAGTGTTTATCCTGCCAGAATTTAAATCATGTAGCTCATTGGTGCTGCTGCAACACAGCTGCCATCTTCTGAAGTGCAGTAATTCCCATGAGTTGACTATGAAATGAAGGAGGAAAACTTCATGAATTCACCCCACACTCCTTGCATCCACTAGCTCACCAGGGCCATTGGTTACTTGAAGCTCTCAGCACGCCCTGCTGCAGGGAGAAATCATCTAAGGTACAAGATGATGATCTGACTGGCAGTAGGAACTCCTGAGGTGAGGGGGTGACACCCATGAGCCCAAAGAGTGGTGCAAGGAAACCTTTTCCCTCACCAGGCTCATCCTTAGCATTGGGTGGGAGGATGCCCGAGCAGGGAGGATGCCTGGTTTGTGGCTGTGTCCTGCAAAGCCCAGCACTAAGAGCAGCATATGGGTGACAAATGTGTTTGAGTTAGTGCCAGTGCAGATTATTGGCCAGGCAAAGGGGATTTTAAAGGCACTTGTGTGGATTACCAGCCCCCCGCTCGCCAGACACTGGTCAGCACAGGCTTGGCACAGGCACTAAATGTGCCCAGCTACAGGCTGGCACTGATCCTACCCTACTCCTCTCTCTCTGCAGCCAGGTTCCTCCCAGCCACCAAAGCTCAGCACACCCTTCCAGTATCTTCCTTGGGATCAAGAAATAGTTTGGACTTAAACCTTATCAACAACAAGGTTTTGCCCCCATGGGCACCAGGGGCTCAGCAGCTGCAAGCTCAAGGGCTTTCTCAGGTGCTTCCCCCTGCATTAATTCTGACCCTGGTACAAGCCCCTTCTTTTGTACTTTGAGTGAAGTCCATCACTGGCCTGAGGGCAAACAGCGGTCAGGAGGTGTAGCAGATCCCACAGGAGTAGCAGATGCTGCCTGGTTCCCGCTAGCTTGACCTGAGCCCTCCTCCAGCTCCCATGCTGCCAGCACCCAGAGGCATGCAGGTCCCAAAACACAGCCCAGGAGCTCAGCTGTGGTTTTCAAAGTAAAGAGTTATACTTTGATTATTCTTTGAGATTATTGTTATGGAACAGTTTTAGTCATCATGACCTGACTTTTCCCTGCTATCTATGAGAACTGACCCAAACTTAAAAGCTAATTCTGTGCTTTCAGAAACTATTTTTGACAATCCTGGAATCCTCAGAACTGAGACAGAGGTGGCAGGATTTTGTCCTTTTCCCTATGCCAATTTTAATTTAAAAAACTTCCTCTTTTTACTCAGAGTCAATAGCTTTGGAAATTAATAAGGCAGGGAGGGAGGGAGAGAGGGAGGAACAGAGGAGCATAGGAAGGAAGGAAAAGGGGAAGGGGGAAGAAAGAAAGAGAAAGGAGAATGGGGAAAAGAAAGGGGAGAAACAGAGAAAGAAAAAAACAGAGAAAGGCAAAAAAAGGAGGAGATAGAAGAAAGAATGAGATAAGGGGAAGGAAGGAAGAAAGGAAAAGCGAAGGAAAAACAAAGAAAGACTGGGTGGGGGTGGACATAGCCATGAATCATTATTCATTTTATTTGCCCTGAAAAAAGAAAGAGAGAGAAAGAGATGGAGTTCTAACTTTGTAGAAAAGTTGATTTTTCATTATTTAAAATGTTGAATTTAAATTTCACACTCTTTAGAAAATATAGTATGAAGAATCTGTACTAGTCCCAGGCAGAGGCAGAGAGAGCTCCTCCAGATGTGTGCATCATGAGATATTTTATGAGTCAGAAGAAAAGGGAATAAGAGAGGTCTCCAGCAGAGAAGAGGCAATGACAAAGCACCCAAAAGCACTTTTTCTTGCAATTTAATGGACTGTCCTCTGTAGGCTAACTTCCTGTTCTTCTCAATTGTGCAGGGAAAAAAGACCCAGATCCATTTTCTCAGCTGAAGGAAAGAAAGCTATGTCTCTCAGGAAAGTGCCTCAGCTCCCAGGCAAGGGTTTAACATACAGGATTTCTCCCTGCATCCCACACTCCACTCTCTCTACTCAAGTTGTACTAATGTGTAGAAATGAGAGATCCCTAGATACGCCATGAAGGGAACCAGGGACCTGCCCTCATGCAGCTTCGCTGCTAAGAGGCTACGAATGATGAAACAGCAGTCTGTGCTCTTATTTTATCATTCAACTGTTTAACGTAAAATGCAGACACAGGGATCCCCTTCAAATGGAACAGGATTCAGGGTTGTGTTCTTACTAGCACCTTTGAACATCAGTTTAACAAATTTTCAGTTCTTCTCTGAAGAGTGGCTGTGCCCCTAGCGAAGACAAAATGGGTGGAGGACATGAAGACAGATGAAGCAGTGAGTGAGGTTAAGAGAAGCATATGAAACAATTAGGAACATATAAGAACAACTCTTGCCCCTGTGGGATTTACCAGGGTCAAATGAGAAGTTGGTTCAGGAACATGGAATGTAGTTTGTATCTACTGAATGAAGAACTGTGTTTGATAAAGATGTGCCTCTGTAAAGTATTTAGTTTGGGGCATAGCAAGCAGCTGAACACAGACATTAGTGGCATAGGGCATATATGGTTCATGGTTGAACTAGATAATGCTGAAAAATTAGAAGCTGTCAAAAAGAGTAAAAAAAAACCCCAAACATGAGATAAAAGATTTGAGAAAACCTTTAAGAAGCTTAGTCATAAAAGAAGATCAAAAAAATGATTGATTGGTGTGTGATGGTCAAGAAAATATTTTCCATGGAGAAAAAATATGAAACACTAAAAAACTGCTGCCTTTAGCAGAAACAGAAGCCAGTGGCTGAAAGATGAAGGCAGATGTGTTCATATTTTGAACGAGGAGAAATTCTTATTCAGCACAGAAGGCAATAAACTTCCGGAACAAATTTCCAAGGGAAGTTCTGGACTTCCAGTCATTCAATGACCCCAGAGCACAGTTGGGTGCTTTTCTGGCAGATATTGTTAAACACAGATTCAGTTGAGTTACCAGCCTCAGCACAACAGTAACAGATAGACAGGAAAGAGTGTCTTACTGGCACAAAATCAGTCCAGATGATCTGGTGGGTTCTTTTGGATGTGTGCTCTGTCAATATGCAAATTTCAGGTCTTTAAATCTTTCTTAGAGACTTACAAATGTCTTCCCCTCAGATTAGCAAGTTCAGCACATGGGCAGTCTGGAAAAAATCAGTGTTTTAACAGTAAAAATAAGAGATTCAAGTATACATGACTTGCCCTACGCTATTCAAAGGCAACTGGCATTTTGACTTCCACTGGCTGAGAACCTGCTGTGAATACCACTTGGACCAAGAAGACTGATGACATTTTGAAAGAACTACATCACTCACCTGATGAACTTTTTATGAGACAAGGAATTTATCTTTGTCCATTTATGTACAAAGATAAATGTCTGAAGGCTTTAAAAGTGAAAAACATGTAAAACAATCTGACTGCCTTCTGAGGACCTTTCATGATGAAGTAAATACACACTAGCCTGCCAGTTCATAAGGTTTGTCTTGCAGCATGCTGCCCCATTAAATTCCACAGTGGTCTCTCTTTCTGCTTTTTTTTGGATGAAGTCCTACCCCTACCTCAGTCTATGGCCAAACTTAATGTGAGAAAATTAAGTCCTTCAGCCTCTCTTTTGCCTTTAAAATGCCTTCCTGCTAATCTGCTTGGGTTCCCCAGTTTTGCTTAACCAGCCCTGCTTATCCTGACAGCTTTGGCAGGTCCTCTACTCTCTTCTGTATGTGTGTTGCGGGAACAAGCCTGCACCTTACTCTGTCTTCAAGTGCACACCAGAGGCAGGGGCTGAACCAGTGCTGTACAGCCCACATACACACGTTTCTTAACACTCAAACTGCCAAGTTTTTTTGCAACTTCTTAAAGTCCGTACTAACAAACCAGGTGTTCTTCCAGGTAATACCATACTCATAAGAACATAGACAGAGTTGGGACTTTCAGCTCCAGAACAGGGCTCTGGATACTTGAGCTAATGCAGTGAGATATTCACCCTTCAATTTAACTGCAAACACAGGAGCCAATAGACATATTTTGATAATAGGTTTTCTGGATGTTTGCTAGGAGCAGAGAAGAAGCTCAGAAAAACTGTTCTTAACCCAGGCTCATGACAGAAGAGCATTCAAGTGGACACAGGTACCTCCAAACAAATTCTCTGTTGTGACCCTTCTGTCTTGTCCCTTCAAAAACTGTGTCTGCTGTAGATTAACATCTCTCTTGCTTATTCTTCCAGTCTCTTCTTGTCAGTGACTTCCTGTTTCCATTCTTCAGGTTTCTCTCTCCAGTTTCTATTTTCTTATCCCTTCAGCCCTACTCTTTCCCTCCACCTTCATTCTTCATCACTCCAGTTCCTCGACCCTTCTTTCCCAGCATGTGAGGATGTTTCCTCAGTTTCAGTGTCTTCATCCTGCCTTTTTTCTCTCCATCTACATGTTTAGCATGCTTGGCTCCCTGCTTGATTGCTCTCTCTGCTTCCCAGGGTCTCACAATCCCAGTATCCTTCCCCATGTTACTCACAATTCCTGTCTCGCTTTCTATCCAGACAGTTCTTCCCCTTAGTGAAGATCCTGCTCACAGGCACTTCTCTTTTCACAGTATCTGAACCTTCTTCCCACTTCCACCAGGTTTCTAATGGTCTCTGTGTCTCACTCATCTCAGGATGCAGCTGATTTTCTTTTTCCTCTCAACCTTCCTTCCATAACCACTTCTTTAGTACTCCCAGTCTCTGATTCCTTCCCAGTTTCCCCACTTCCCAGCCTGCTTTCACCAGCCCCTCTCAAAATACTCACCCAGCCTGTTTTAAAATTCTTCCTCTTTCCTACTTCTCTTACATCATCTCCAAGTCACAGTGCCATTCCTCTCCTGTTCGGTCTTAGTCTTACCACAGTAGGCTGGGGGGCGGGGGGAGAAATGGGATGGGAGCAGAAACTAGGAATGCAACAGAAATGGTCAGGATGGGATTAGCAACCTGTTTTTCCACTGAAAGGGTCCTCAGAAAAAAGTAAAACATTTGACTGCACTTTCTGTATACCCAGAAAGAAAGACAGTAGCCTGAAGATCACATATTCATTATGGAAAATTTCTGCCTCAAATGCTAAAATTTGGCAGTTATAAGTAGCAAAAATTTGGATAATTGCAAATATTAAGAGATCTTAATTAATAATTTGTCATTATTCTAGGTGTAATACAACATAATGGTATCCCAAAATGGTAACTGTTTCATCTGCATGACAACTTCATACTATTATTTAATTTTAATGTTGTGATAACAAGCGATGCCCTCAATAAGGATCAGTACATAGTGCTAGCAGAGTTTGTAGGCACATATACTACAAAACCATCTCTTTGGGAGAGGCCTTACAGTCCAAAATGAAAATTTAATTGGCTCAAGTCTTTCCATTTCACCCAGCAACTTTTTGATTATAAGAACATGAGGATAGAGTGCAAAAGACATATAGTTTATTTTTAAGTAACTGATTATCCATATATAGCCACGCTGGATTTGGGGTTTAATTGCTTCAGACATGCAAGCTTTTTCTCTAGCTAACTTTTCACAGACCACAAACACAATTTTCTGTTAAAGTAGTGCTGTCCTGAAAATGCATCATAATGACTTTTCCAGTCTAAGCACTCTGACCCAGTTCTAAGTCAAAGGTTTTTCTATACAGCTAAGTAAAAAACTTAGTAACTCATAAGTGAACAATACTGGCCTACTATAACAAGATTCTAATAGTGAAGTAGAAGCTGAATGCTCTGCTCCTGAAAAATCTATCTTCACATTTAACAGACAAACAACTGGAAAAGGCAGGGCTCTATTTCCAAAACCCATACAAAATGCTGTACATTTGACTTAACAGTTAGGTGTAGCCTTCTGATTCATAAAAGCATAAATCAAAGTTTTTTCTTATTTTCTCCCTATAATAGCCTCACGATGCTGAAATCTTGCCACGAATCATGGAGAACGGAGTCAGTTTTCAACTAGCAATTTTTATTGTATTTTATAGACCATCAGGTTAAAAAATTGCCATATTTTTCTAGAAATCTCTCTATGCATAACAGCAAAGAAAAAATGCGAGTATTTATTATTGTGCTAAGTGTGTTTGATTAAATGAGGTTACGAAAGACAAAAAAAGAAAATCTCTGCAATTCCCCATAAAAGTTTCATTTCCAAAAAGAGCCAGTAAAGCTGTCAAAGAAAAAAGTTGATTTATATAACACGTACTATTAGACCATACATAAATTGAACTGCACATACATCAAGATTTATACAACTATATAAATGCACCCTAAATTTTCCAAGGCAGAGAACAGATCATACATAGACAAGATATACATTCCAAAATGATTTTTCTTTAATACGAATAAGAAAGAAAAGATGAAAGAATGGGTAAATATTCAAAATACTGTTAATTTACAGCAAACCCAACAAGATTACACTGCAATATTAGACAATGTAAAGCAAATTATACCGAGGGATGACACGGTCATTTTGGCCCTGATTCAGGAAATTGCTTAAACACATGTATGAGGACATCTTAATTCAGGAAAGTGTGTATGCACAAGCTTAAATTTAATCATGATGAGATTTTCACCTTCAGTCTGGCCCCTGAATCTTGGGTCCAGCATCTGGAGTAGAGGGAGGAGATAGTAGGGTCCTCTGTACAACAAAGGCAGATGAAAAGGTCTCCTGGCAGATGATCTGAGCTCCATGGTCCTTAAAGGTGTGATGTTAGGAGGGCATCTGAATGAGGGTAAATAGACTTGCCCTGTGAGATCCCAAAACACTTGGATTTCTGTACAGGTCACACTTTATAGACTGGGGAGGCTGCCTAATCTGCATTGGCCAAAGGCTCTTGTAGGCTCCTGAGACCATGAAGATATTTTTCAGTGATCTTTGTCCATTCTTGTAGTTATTCTGTGCTTCTCTCCTTATAGAAATGCAGCAGATTCTCACTTCAGGAGCTTGCATACCACTGACTTCTACAGGAGTCAGGCACATGGCTAGGATCTGAGAACAAGAATACCTTTGTACATTGGGGTGATCAGTGAAGATAATGTCTCCACTGCAGTCAGCAAGCAGAAGGAGATGGAAATATTTTACTTAAATCCGTGGAAAAGGAGAAACTCTTGGTTTTCTTAATTAACCCAATACCAGAAAGTAACAATGAAAACATACTTTACATTTCTCAGGCACTGCAGATAGAAGAAGTTACATCAAGTATACTTACATCCCCTATATGGTGAATACCTTCTGTCAGAAGAGTTGAAGCAGATTGTAACATATACTTTATCTCTTCAAAAATACTTCAGTTAAAACACTTACTTCTGCATGTCCTTCATCTGTCATGACTGTCCACCCTGTTAGCAAATCAGTAAGTATATTACACAGATTGTGGGATCAAAAGTAAAGGAAGGTTGCTATGGGTTGTGCTAAGATAATAATTTTGTTCTTCCTGTGTGTTTTATACTACTTCTAGTACAAACGGCAATTCATTCTAGCTAACATGTGGGGTGAAAGAATGATAATATTGTGATTGTTGATGGCTGCTTGGACACAGTAATCTTAACTTCAGGAATTTCCTCACTTTTTGAAGTTTCTGCTTGTGGCTTCAGCAGAACAGCCTGTTTACCTTATCTGTTGACCAGCAAGGCATTCTTCCCGATTTTATGGTACAGTAGGTTCATCAAATTTCCTAGCAATTTTTTTTCCCTATTTTGCAGGTATCTTTCAGGTGTTATAAGAACAAAAAAAAAGAAGATAACAATATATTACAAGATAAAAGCCAATAAAGAACAAAACCTTCTTGATCTACTCAAAGGTCCCCACAGTCACCAGTATGGATTAGTTCAGCTCTTTCCGAATTTCACTTTTGGAACTACTATCTATTACTTTCTGCTGGATTTGTCAGCAGACCATGGAAGTATAAAATCCTCAAAATGTCAACCCAGATAAGACTGAAGGTTCTTTGCAAATGTTACTAAAATAAAAAATTGTTGTATAATACTACGCATTTGCATCATTATGGAAAAGCATGTTCTGGTTCTCCCTCTCTCTCCTTCAGTTATGCAATACCCTAATTACAACACAAAAGCAAGAATTCAAAAGTCATTTGCAGAGCTGGTGGCAGGGCTTCATATTCACCATACTTTCAGTGGAAACATTTTCCCAAGTAATAAAAACTGGTTTGGTCTATTTTTAAGACCAGCATTCCAGATTTAATCCCAGACTCCTCACAATACACTGCCTGTGATTAGATGGGATCAAAAACTCACCTTGAAAGTGTAAGATAGTTTTGCCAATTGCAGAATTGTTATTGTCTGCTTTTTTCTTCTCTATGCATTTTCATCTTAAAGTTGCAAGATTTTTAAGTTTGTCCACCAAATGATTCAAAATGACATAGCTAATTACAGAGTTACCAAAAATATAATTTCTTTTTTAAAAAAAAAGATATTTTTATAAAATTAACTGTACATCATTTTTGAATATGATGGTTTTTTGGGAAAATGTAAATGATCTTTTCATTAAACAGCAAACAAAATGATGTATCTCTGAAAAATATGATAATGCTTTTTTAAGGATGCGCAGATGGTGTAGTTAGAACATCTGCAGCAACAGAGGATCTGAAGAGAACGGGAATTCTTTGAGAGGATGAGTTACTACCTCCAATCTATGTTTTTGCAATTTTTTTGCAACGTTCTTTACTGATAAGCATTCTCTACACTGGAGTTCTCAATATTTGGCCTCATTTCGGAGCTTCTACTAAACTCAGGAGAAAATCTTGATCATAAAATCTATTAAACATTTTAATCAGTCCACAGTCCATTTCTCAACATGGCATCAGCTCAGCTTTTCTTATTTGCATCAAGCAATGTTTATGTATACAAATAGAAAGCACCTTCATAAAGAAGATAATCATGCAATAGACGACGGCTAGAGAAGATCATGGAAGGTGGTCAGAGGTATGGTACGGTTTCAGGATGAAGAATCACTGTGTAATCTTGCACAGAGGGCTCTATCACTTCTTGTATTATGGTTAATGCAAATATTGAGATCACTGTAGCTTCAGGTGGAGACTCCAACACCTTGAAAGTTTTTCTCCTGAGGAGGAGGAGGAGATTTATTCCATGTTACATAGTGATCTTTCATTGGCTAGCTTCTTGGTTGTCATGCTCAGATTTTGATTTCCAAATATGTTTTAAAACAGCCCTGAAATGGAAAAAATCAAAAATTTATTTTTAAGTAGTTTTATATAAATTGCTCTGAATCATTCCCTTTCCATCCACCATCACTGTAACAGCTTTGCAAAGTACTTCTTTCCAATTTCTAAATACTTCTTCCTGTTTTCTCTAATGGCCAGACAAATATTAAACTATAGAAAAACTTTATTAGTTCACCCCAGGTGACATTTATCATTGGTAATACCATATCTTGGATTAAATAAATTGTAAATCACATTGTATGCTGTCCACCTACGTACCAGTGAAGAATCATCAAGATCACAGCAAAGTTCACACCAGCAGTCACAATTATTCCAGTTACCAGGCAAAAGACCAGAATGGGATCTGTCATCATTCTTCTTGATAGTCCTCATTCTATTCTCCTTGCTTTTTTTGTTTCCATTTCTGAAGAAAAGAAATACATGATCATTATTATGTTCAAATTTTCAAATGAATAGGGCAGTTAATCTGATGATAGGACTGAAAAGGAGCAAGGCTTGATTATTTACTATCTGACATCTTTTACAACCTTGGAGCCTTTACTGTATCAGCAAAAGTTGGAATAGTAACTTTTTTATACCTTCTTTGCAAAGGCATATCTATACTAAGGAAGATGCAAAGAAATGGAGATCAAACTCATACAGAGTGGGAAACGTCATTTAACAGCCATGAAGAACTGCAATTCCTAAAGAAAGGCGCAAAGTATCTATTTGGTACATGTTAAGAATGACAAATATTTTTGCTTAAAGTAACGCTTTAATGTAAGATTTCAAGACATGTAAACTTAAGATACATGAATGAGAAACACAGAATAATTACCAGAGGCTGTCTGCCACTCGAGTCAGGCTGACTTCTTTGTTCTGTGCCTGGTACCAGGTGCTGTCACCCAGGGCTGAGATACCAAGGTACTACCTTGCTACAGAAGAATTCTAACAACGGCAATTGCTGCAATACTAATGATAATAAAGAAGACAAAAGAGAGTATGCTAACAAAAGACTGGATTCAAGGACTTAAGTGCTGCTTTTCAGTTCCCTGTCTCTATTGAGGTCTGCAAAGCTTTTGTTTAAAGCAAATAACCACTAGGCATGGAAAGGAGTTGTTTTGCATGGCCCAGAAACATTGAAGTGAGGAGCAGCTGCATGAATCTGGGAAGTGAAAACCATAGCAAGGATATCAAGTAAGAATGCATTTTGTAATGCTGCAGCCTCTTCAAGCATTCACCTAAGGAAACTTAGTCATTACTTAGGCTGTTTCCCTAAGACCAGATGCACTAGTTAGGAGATGGATGTAACAATCCAGGAAGAGTGGAAAATGCTGAAGATGGTCAATCAACTTCCTCCATCTGTTTTTTGACAATAGATAAAGAAAACACCTGGAATCTAAACCAAGTAACCTTGTCCTGAAATTTGAATGACTTTATGCGTTCAGCACCATTCAAACAAATCAATGAACTGTCAGGCGTCTTCCCAGATCCCTCCAGCTCTGACAGTTTTACACAAGCCAATCCTCATTTCTCTTTCATTTTCCCTCATATAGATTCTAAAATTATAAGGTACTATCTTGTTGCTAACTGGTATGCAAAACTCATGTTCACACTGGTAGGAATTCTCTGTATCAGAATGACTGCTGGAAAACCATCGCTATTTCTATTTCTCTCTCATTTCTACTTCTGTATATGGTCCTGTGTCACCGTAGTATCTAAGCAATTCTTCCATTGCATCGTTTGAGTTTCATTCTCCTGCATCACAGAATCTTTATTCTGATATTCTTAATCACAGCTTATCTATAGGATTCTCCTAATTTTTCTGCAAGATTTAGGACGGGTAAGAATGGTGAACTGTCTGAGAATATCATACATAGTAAGTTTGAATATTGGAGTTTTCATACAACATGGAGCTACCTGCTTTTAGACTAATTCACTTCACTGACTGGACTGTGTCCTTTTAGAATTACTTGCAGTTATGAGGAATGGACGTTAATGAAAATTATCTTTGATTTTTCCAATTTCATTAATGCAATATAGCGTCCCTTGGCAAGATGTGAGTTTGGAGCTCTAAGAACACTTCTGTTTACAAGAGGTGTTTACTGCAGCCTGCTGTAGAGGAAAGCAAGTTTTGTGTTGTTCACAGCTAATCTACTCAAGTTTTCTTCCTAGGCAAGAAATTCTTCCAATAATCAAGAACCAGAACTACCCAAAAAACAACCTGATAATACAAAAGGATGCCTTCCCAGCAAACACACGCTTAAAACATAAGCACGAAACAGACTGAAAAGCAGCTTCTCAGTAAGCTGGTTCGCAATGAGCAAAGACTGGTTCACATCAGGTGCACTTTCAAACCCCTGACTGCACTCCTAAAGTCCAGCAGCACTCCCACTTACCAGCGAGAATTTTGCCACAACCAGAATATGCCTTTAAAACACCTTCAGCTTACAAGTTACAAAGATGTACTTATGTGCTGGTTTACAGGTAAATTAACCCAACTCAAAGAGATTATAAGTCAGAATTACAATTTAATGAAAATAATACAATAAATACAATTTTGCAGACAGTTGGTTTTTTAACCCACAACACTCAGTACCCTGGGGCACGAACACAATGGTGTTCATTGGCCACCAGCCGAGCCCCACGTGGTCCCCCTGAGTCCAAAGTAAAAATAGGAAAAACCTGCTGGTAAGACTGGGGCTCGCAGTC
>VZRE01000224.1:0-28345 GCA_013396775.1 Cephalopterus ornatus | reverse complement strand
CTCTGGGATGACCCTGCCTGAGCAGGGAAATCAGACCAGATGAGGCTCTGTGATCCCTTCCAACCAGATCTTTTGATTCTGTGATATTTGCACCTTTCCACTCTGGAAGCTGAAGTTGTGAAGTGTTGGAATTACAGAGTGTGTCGTTCCAGGGCCAAAAATAACTGTTTACCTTCTTTTGTAGGTTATCCTGGAGTTTGCTGTACACTGTGTACATCTCCATATCAGCCAGTCTGCTGGCACTGATCACCCTGACAGACGCTTTGAATCACCAGAGCTTTTTAGAACTCTATTTTTTTTATTTCTTCTATGGCACAGCCTCTGTAAGTCTGCTTTTGTCTTCTTAAGTGATGCAACTTTTTTTTTTCCGGTTTCCTAATTAAAATATCTGAAAGTCAAAGACTGCAGAGTTCTCCAGGGCTGGGCATTATATGAGAAAGTAACAAAAACTAGTCATTACTGGAATTTATTGCTATAATTGTTATAATTTATATCTTTATATATAAAAACATATTCTAGATTTTATATATGTAAAAATTTACCCATATTCTAAATATATCACTCCCATTACAATTTGAGAGTTTCTGACTTGAAATCCGAGTAAAGAGAGGTGCAAACCACCAGGCTGGGAGTGATTTCCCTGTCCCTAGAAGCCTGCCCTAACTCTCAGAACTGTCTGCTAAATGATTCAGACCTTGTGATGTGCCATGTACATCTGTAGGGGACAACTGAACCTCAGCTGGGTCTCTAATTTTGCTCCTGCTTTCACGTTGTTTTATTTTAATTGCCAGCAGAAATGCATCCTGCTAACTCCTGGTTTTCTCTGCTGCAGATTCACTTCACTTTCATGATCAGCTCGTTGTTAAAGCAGCCAAATATTGCCAGTTTTGTGGGATTTCTCCTTCACATCCTCTTTGGCTCAGTGGGCTTTTTGACACTGTTTGACTTTTTGCCGCCGTCTGCAGGATGGATTTTGAATCTCTTCAGTCCTTTCGCCTTCACATCTGGCCTTGCAACGGTAGGTCCAAAAGAAAAGCCGGTGCACCACAGAAGTTCAGCCCACAGCAGTCCTGCTGCAGAGTTCTGCCATCCACAGTTTGTATGGGCAGAACAGTCCAGCCACGCCCCTCTGCTCTAAACGCTTGGAAGATTTGACTCCAAAAAACCCATCCTAATTTGTAACAAAGACGGTTGGACAGTCAACTGCATTATGCATTTTACAGCCTCTGTGTATGCACTATATTGAAATCTCTACACATCGCTGCAGCAGTGGGACGCGTGTGGTGGGCACCAAACACCACGTGCACCGCTGTGCTGCTGTAGTAACTTCTCCACAACTCGGAATTCAGCTTACTGAAGCACTTCTGATGCTTGTGGTCATAATAAGGCCCTTGCCTCCTTGGAAACAGCATCGTGATCGTGAGTGGACTTGGGTTTTCAGTGAAAGTGGTTGTGATGACACAGCAGTAGGTTGCACGTAATATTTCTGCCTGAAGGAAGTGTCACATCTGACACTTCTGACTTGTGCTTTTTTTTTTTCCCCCCCCAGATGGTAAAATTAGAAAAACATGGACCGGCATCTAACCCCGAATTGTATCCTTTCTATAACCTCTACCTCACATTGAGCCTGGACAGTGTCTTGTATTTCCTGCTGGCCATCTACTTTGATAAGGTTTTGCCCGGTAAGTGGAAATGTGAGGGGAGGAAAAAAAAATGCAAATTTCCTTGCATTTTCTTCTATTATTCTCTCCCCTTGTTAGGGGGAAGCTACCAAAGGGGTGGTGGGGTGAGAGAAGACTGTAACCCACGTGGGGCAACAAAAAAGGTGTCCTGGTAGCAGCATGCTGGTCAGGTTGTGGAAGGGCACCTTAACAGCCTTCATCAGGGGATGAAAATGGGATTTACTGGATTTCTCAGGAAATAAAGGGTTGGGAAGAATCCTGTTTGCCCAGAATCTGGGTGTGTGTAAGCGCCTTGTTTTGGCCCTGCCTCAACAACAGGCTTAAACCCTGCACTGAGGCACTGAGATCCTGCTCCCACAGCCCCAACCACCAGCTTTGGGAGGATGTTGCAGGACTTGACCTGGTATTTTTGGACCAAAGAGTTTGCAAATGGGGTCTTTGCTGTGATTATTCTCCACCTGCATTTACAGACATGAATGAGGGGACAACTTAAATAGCAGAATTTATCAATTCTTTTACTCTGCTGAGAGTCTACATCCCGCAGCTGTCGAGGAAGGGACGGCTGGATAGTTTGGGGCTGATACTTCACCTTCCCTGTCTCTGAACTAGGCAAGTATGGGGTGCCATATCCTCCTGCCTTCTTCCTGAGGCCCTCCTACTGGTTCAAGTCCGGCAGTGGGTACGTGGAGGTGAGAGCTGGCAGCGAGAGCAACCACGACCCCGTTCTCAGCAGTAACATCGAGCCGATGCCCCCCAGCTTCCATGGGAAGGAAGCAATCAGGTAGAGACTCCTGCAGGCATGGAAAATACACCTGTACATGCAATATTTGGCTCTAGAGAGCACAGTCATGTTGCACTGGTGAACGTTAGACTGAGCCATGTTATATATAGAGATAAGGTTAGTGGCAAACATGTGGAAGGGAGGGTTTGTTCAGGGTTTCGTTCTGCTCCACAGCTGGATTTGAACATTTACTGGACATGGTACATCCTCCAAACCTCCACTTTCCTCTCTGCAGAGCATCAACAGTGACTCTGTTCCCCTTCACCATCATCCTCTGCAGGGCTGAGTTGGACTCGATGATCCTTGTGGGTCCCTTCCAGCTCAGCATTTTCTGTGATCTTAAGGCAAAATGCTGATGGAGTGTGGTGAATAAAATGCTTCCTATGCACATCCTTCCAGGGCTAGTCGGGCTTTTTGCTGATGCTGCCTGTTGCTTGATACCAGAAAACAAACATAAATCTGCTAAATTAATAGCTAGGTCATCACTTTTAATTAGATAACCACATGTTATCTCATTTCCTGGGGCCTCCTGCTTCATTCACGAGGTGTTCCTCGAGTTTGGCTTGGAAACCTTTTAAACAGCTTTTAGAAGAGTACAGTTGCTAATTCTGCTTTAGAGGTACAAGAAATGAATTGCATAAAGTGATTCCTTCAGAATGAGGAGGACCAGTCTGGGGAGGAGGTTGGGAAATATTCTTCTAACAGGCTTCGATCCTTGTGGTGAGGAAACATGCCCAAACTGTGAGATTTCATAGTAATGGCTTGTTTACCTTTCCTTTAGACTAAACAACATTAAAAAGATATATAAGAAGAAGGGCAAGAGCATCGAAGCTTTAAATGGTAAGAAAAGATTCTGTAATTCTTTTACTCATTTTTCACTAGATAAGAACTCAAAGTGTTTTGAAACGTACTGGATGTTCTGAATTCTGCCTCTGGTACTGTTAAATTACATTGTGCAATGGTTACTTCTGCTGGGGTAAATTACTAGCAAATTTCTACCAGCTTGTTTGTTATCTCCCTTTTCCCTCCAGGAAAATCACTGTTTATTACTTTTTGCAACAGCAAAAATCTCCTTAAAAGCTGTGTATTTTTTCTACTACTCTAAAAATCCCCTCTCAAACCTCCCTTTCAAAATGTAAGTTATTTTTGGGAAAACAGAACTTGGGGTTTTTTTGTCCCTGGCTGTAGCCAAATCTTGTGTCTCTGCGTGAGCTCTCCAAGCACTTGCCAATGCAAATAGTTGACATATTCATTGCATAGTTGTGGGGTATTTGTTAAATGCCTTTGTTCAACAGGAACTCCAAGTGAAAACACAAAAATTGAAAAATATGAAAAATATCAATATGGTCCCAAATGTCTATATTGAGTAAAAAAACCCAACAAACACAACCCAAACAACCCACAGAAAGACAAAATCAAGTGTTTTTTAAAAAAAGGAAATGAGGCACCAAAGTGTGGCTGCTTTGAAATCACTTTTGAAATCTCCCATGTTGGGAAAGCTCTGGGCTTTTCTCTTCCTATGGACACTCCCTCGAGCCACACTAAAATAAAGGGTTATGAACCTCGTAGAAATCTGAAGTCAAAATTCTTTAAATATTGAGGTTAATACACTTGCTCCCTCAATTCAATTAAGATTTGACAGGAGGTTCCTAACTAAGCTTAGTCCCAACTTTTGAAGAACCAGCCTGTGCTTTTGGATCTGCGGTTTTGCCTCTCTGCTTCAAAAGAAATGTCACTCTGCCACTCGTGGCAACAAGCTCCAGGAACACGTCCACTTCTCACAAACTGCCATCCTAATGTTCTATTTCTCTTCCAGGTTTGTCCTTAAATATATATGAGGGCCAGATCACTGCACTGCTTGGCCACAGTGGGGCTGGGAAAACTGCTCTTTTAAATGTGCTCAGTGGATTTTCCAAGCCTTCGGCAGGTAGGATCACGGACCTGAATGCTCAAGACAAGAAACTGTTGGTTTTTTTCAAGTGTAAGGGGGAAATATGCAAAAAAACCGCCCAGTTTTCCTTCATGCTGGGTTGTTTCAGTGCAAATTTCTCCTTCCACGTGAGCTCCAGGGATAATGTGCCCTTTATGGATATGCTCACGTGTGGAAGCATCCATAGATGGTTGTTTCTCCATCTGGATGGCCTGATGTTTTCCAAGGAAAACACCTATAGGAAATATGGTTTTATTCTCAAGGGAGACATCTGGTGCTCTGAAATATTTTTGAAGGGTATTAAAGCTTTGGACTGCACAGTTATTTTGCCTTTTTTTTTTTTTATATATTTTTAGTTTTTATTTTATCACTTGAGAAACACCCACAGCGCTGGAATTAATGTCAAAGGTGTGAACACAAACCATTCTGTTTTCTCCTTGTAACTGGGAAACAAGATGAAATTTTGTTTCCTTCATCCCCCTGTGCAGGTTCTGCAACGATATACAACTACAACGTTTCTGAAATACTGGATAGGGAAGGAATTCAGGCAATGGTTGGGGTTTGCCCCCAACTTAATTTGCATTTTGAAGCCTTAACGGTGAAGGAAAACCTGCGAACTTTTGCCCACATCAAGGGGATTGAGCAGAAGGAAGTAGAGCAAGAGGTTGGTATGTGCTTGTCAGCCACTGACTTCTCTCTTACAGCATCTTGGGCAGTTTGGGCTTTATTTATAAAAGATCATCACCAGCATCTGGTTCTGTGGAAATGAGAACAACCCTAATTTAGGGGTGAAGCGCTTTCTCCGTTCTTTCTTATCCTCATGTTGTGAGTTAGAGCTTGGATTTGCAGTATTTCACTCCGAGAAGAGCCATTTAAAGTAGATAAGTTTGAAATCTTGAAGCTGTGCTCTCCTGTACTGTGTGTAGCTGTTTATGAATTTTAAAAGTGCTCTGGAAATCTGACTCTTGCCTTCTTGTCTCACCAAGGTGCAGAAAGTCCTCATGACGTTGGACCTCACCGACCTTCAGAATGTTTGTGCTGATGCTCTGAGAGGGGGTCAAAAAAGAAAGTTGTCTCTTGGAATTGCAATTTTAGGGAATCCCCAGGTAGGGACCTGATTTATACACACAGAGTGTGTACTGTTTTAGCTCATAGCTTTGCATTTTGACCTGGCTCAGAGGCAGTTGTCATTTTCCCCTGGCATTCCAAGGCTACTGACCTACTCATTCACTTACTGGAAGGATGGAGGAATCTAGTTCAATGAGAACCACATTTTTAATTAAAAGTGTGGTAATATTGTAACAGGAGAAAGAACAGTAAAAATGGCTGATATCTGCGGATGCATTTCATTCTCTGAGTGAGATCATCAAAAGAATGAAATGAGGTGATGTCAACATGGAACTGAGCCATGGAAACATGGTTCTGACCCTGTTGGCCTTTGCAGGTGTTGCTTTTGGACGAGCCAACAGCTGGGCTGGATCCCTGCTCCAGGCACCACGTGTGGAGCCTCCTGAAGGAACGCCAGGCTGGACACGTGACACTCTTCACCACTCAGTCCATGCAGGAGGCTGACGTTCACGCTGGTGAGCCCAGATTTGCCCTTGGTGGGTTTGCACAAGAGGGTTTCCCGTTGTAGAAGCCACATGTGGGTCCCACCACGGCGCAATCTGTGCTCACCGGGCACGTTTCATCTGACAGCAACCAGCCAACCCAGGCTGAGCAAAGGCTAAACCCGGACTGATGTGTCCCTCCAAGACCTTGCTCATGCTCTTCTGCAGGATAAAGCACTTCCATGTCGTCTGGATAAGTCACTAACAGCACCCACAGACGTTAGTGCTACTGCTTGAACTAATACGTTTCCTATTTCCTTATTATTCCTGTGCTGTGTGGGAAATTCTCCATGAGCCCAGAGGAATTCATAATTAAAAGGGCAACCTTGATGTTTAGGAGAAAGGCAGTGGTTTAAAAAGAAAAAAGACCTTCAGCACTGGCCTGGTTTTACTCCTCTCGATGTGTTATTAACACGTCTGTCGAGTTCAGAAGGAGCAGGGTGAGGTCAGTCTACTGCACTCTCGTAAATCCCCCTAAATCCTTTGTTTTCGTACCTCCTCAGATCGAAAAGCTTTCCTCTCTAATGGGAGATTACAGAGTGTTGGCTCATCCCTGTACTTGAAGAGAAAATGGGGAATTGGCTACCACTTAAGGTAAATCCTTTTCTTTTGGTCATCATTCTCTTCGGAAAAAAACCAACCTTCTATTTCTCATGAGTGTTTTCTTGTAGAGTCTGTGTTTCTGTACCATTTCTAGATAGAGTAATAGGAATCTCAACTATTCATTTTAAAAGACTTTTGAGGGTGCCAAAAATACCCTGCTTTGGACAACAAACTGCTTTTCTTTGGAACCCCATCCTGAAAGCTCTGAGCAGGGAGCTAAAACGACTTTGCAACCTTCTTCACAGCTGAAAGGGGACCAGAGTGAGGTGATCTGTGGTGCCAGAGTGATGTGCAACAGCTTTAATATGAAGTTGTTTTCCTTTAAATTTTAATTTCTGTGTTCTTGCATTAGCAGTACTGGCCAGGATCATAATCCCAACCTCAACCATTTTTTTGCATGCATGGCAAAACCAGGGGCACTGCAGACAGCTAGAAAAATTCCCACTGCAATGCTGCCCACTTCTGAAGGGGGCTTTGGATTTGAAGCAGATGATGCACACATTTATTTTTTTCCCCTCATTTAACATAACAATGTTTTTTTAACACAAACAGGATGCACACAAATGACCTGTGTGACCCAGAGCTTATCTCATCCCTGGTCAGACAGTACATCCCTGATGCTGTGCTCAAAGGGAAGAAGAGGGATGAGCTGTGTTACATGCTGCCTCTGGAAAACACTGACAGCTTCCCAGGTAAGATAAGCCTGTCATTATGCCAGGGTTTTAAAGGGAAAGTGGTGGGAAAAGCAGAAAGCAAAGTTGCTGTGAAGGGAGTAACTCTATTCCCTCGTCCATACTGTGTGGGATTAGGAAGCTACAGAACGACTCCAATGCACATGTTAATATTAATAATGCAGATGAACAAAAGAAAACCCACCAACTAACCTCCAAACTAAAATCCACCGAGTCTCCTCTGTTTTCAGGATGGCCCATGTTAATCAAAAACTCTGAATTTTCCACTGCCTACCTCTAAAGATCACGATAATTTTGTGATGGTTTTTAAGTTATGGAGATGGACGATACGAATGCTGGAGCACCCAACTTTAATCCCACCAGTCTGAGTTTGTGCTCAGCATCACCACTGGGCTGAGTCTGTTTGTTCCTCTTGTGCAGATCTGTTCAGCCACCTCGAGAGCAGCCCCTTGCAGGGGGTTGTTAATTATGAGGTCACCAGGACAACCCTGGAAGATGTTTTCCTGAAGCTGGAGGGTGAGGAAGCCATCGATCGAGAAGGTAAAGCACTGACTCCAGGTTGCACGTGTGACGTTATTGAAGGTCCCATATATACAGATGTTTTAATTGAATACCTAAAGAGTCTCTATTAAACGTGAACTCTGGCAGGTCTAGAGCAGCAGTTGTATCCCACTTGCCTTTAGTGAAGAATATCTTCTTGGAGAAGCACAAGAATTGAAGGTTGATGGCTGATGTTGGAAGGGTATTTACCTTTGAAGGGTTTTACTGCCCAGACAGGAGGTGGGAAGAGCTAAACTGGGCAGAAGGCATTTCCCAAGGCCAGTAAAGATACTGGTTGTGTTGCCATACAAGCCCAGGTTCAGCCAGTCTGAACTGACCAATGTAATTTATATTCTGCATGAATTATGGCCCCTTTTCTCTGCCTTTGTTCCTTTTCTGATTTAAAAAACCCAAAGTGTTCCTCTGTTCAGAACTTGCTAATTGTGATTAAAATGTGTCCTTTGAAGGCCCTTTGTGGTTAATGGCATCTCTAACACACAGGAGACGGAGACCTGGAGGAGAGGGACCACAGCCTCCCGGGTTTTCCCAAAGAGGGGATCCTGGCAGGGAGTGAGATGGGGCTCTGGAGGCAGCAAGTGTGTGCTGTGATGAGAGTTCGCCTCTTAAAACTACAGCACGATGGAAAGTTCCTCAGGGCCGTGTAAGTACAGGAGCTCTCACCCACCCTGCAGCCCCCGTGCTGGCTCAGTGCTTTCCAAGGGATCTAATCATTCCCTGGAATGTCTCATGGAAGGCTTCAGTACTGCTGGAGATGTTTGGAAGCGGAGGATTAGGCGGAAAATGTTTAAAAGCCGCGGTAATAAGGGCAGTCTGAACTTACTGGTAGAGCTCTGAATTGCTTAAGTTTTAAGTTTCCCCATAAATCACAATATTAGTTAAGTTGGAGTTCCCCTGGACTCACTCATGGTCTGTTTTTCCACCTAGATTGTTGTTGTTTGGAACATTCATGCTTCCACTTATGACGATTTTAATTCTCCTTCAACTGTGGCACAGCTCCAGTAGCTGGGAAATCACAGCTAGTCCATATTTTCTTCCCACTAAGGAGAAAATTCAAACTAAATCCTCAAACCTTCTCATCCTCAATGACACAGGTAAAGAAGAGCATGTGATGTTGACTCACTTTCTGCACCAACCTGAATCTTACTATAGTTGACAGACCAACCTTGGCTTACTCTGTCTGTACGTTCCTTTATATATTTCTGCCTTTGGGAGGTGTTTTGAGCAAAATCAAATCCACTTTTAGTGAGGATAACTGAGTAGATGATACGTGAAAGAGTAATGAACCAGGCAAATTTAAAAAAAAAAATGCAATAAATAAGCTCGGAATGGAAACACATATTGTGTTTAACCAGTTTAATTAAAATAGAAAAAAACAAAGCAAATATGTGTTTGCTTAGAATCTCAGTGTTTGGCATTTTTTAACATCCTCCACTTTGCAAGTAGGAACTTGTTGATATGAAACTGTTTATATTTAAAGAAAAAAAACCCTCTCTAATGACTCTAATTTCTGCTCTTGACTTGATTTCAGGATCGCAAATGGAGGATTTCATTGCTGCTTTGAAGATTCAAAACATAATCCCAGAAATAACTCTTGAGGAAAACATCACAAGCCTTCCACATCATAATGGAGCTATAAAAGTATCCCTGGAAGGCAAGGTGAGGGATTTTTTTTTTTCTTTCCTTCTTTTGTCCTGTACACCAACAGGATCCTCTGCAAAGTATTTAAACGAGGCACAGAGAAATAAACACACCAGAAAAGCGAGGATTTTTTTTTTCTTTTTTACCTATTAAATGACATTTAATGTTATTTAAGTGCTGCTCACACTTCTCAAGGGCGCGAAGGGTGACGTCTTTTGCTCTCACATCTCCAGAGCTACCAGTTCACGGTCATGTGCAGTGTAGAACCCGTCAACTGCTACCCCGTGCTCGTGAACATCATCAGCAACACCCTCCTGAGGCTCTCCAACTGCACCGCGCGCATCCGCATCTGGAGCGAGGTCTTCTCCAGAGTGAGTGTGCTGCCTTTCCGGGGGAGAACCAGTTGGAATGCTGAAGAGATAAGGACTGTGCAGGTTGGGAAACCCGGTTGGGTGAGCGAGTTCCGAGGGCTGGGGCCAGAGGTCTGACCGCCGCCAGTTCCTGGGGGCGTTTAGTGACGGTTTCTTCTGCCGTGTTCGAGAGCTCTGTAGGGTTTCAGTGCCATGGCCTTCCAGCACCCGAAGGGAACCTGCAAGAAAGATGGAGAGAGACTATTTACAAGAGCCTGGAGCGACAGAACAAGGGGGTTTGGCTTCAAACCGGCAGAGATTAGGTTTAGAATAGCTATTAGGAAGAAATCCTTCCCTGTGAGGGTGGTGGGACACTGGCACAGGTTACCCAGAGAAGCTGTGGCTGCCTCTGGATCCCTGGAAGTGTCCAAGGCCAGACTGGACAGGGCTTGGAGCAACCTGGGCTAGTGGAAGGTGTCCCTGCCCATGGCAGGGGGTGGAATGGGATGAGGTCTAAGGTCCCTTCCAACCCAAACCACTCTATGATGATGAATATGGCCAGAATACAGCAATCAGCATCAAAAAGTTGGTCTCTTTCCTCAACAATTTACAGTTATTCAAATATTTTTGGAAAATTCTAAGATATCGAACACCTTTTTTTTAATTTGCTTTGTTTTCTGTTCTTACCCACAAATGCTTTACCATTACTGTTCTTGCTCACTTGCACGCTCAACCATCCTATGAGCCAGATTTTCCCCGGGTAGCTGTTCATTTTGGGTGACTCTGGATTTCTCTCCACAGACACAAAGCACAGATTTAAAGAACCATATTTTTTTCAACTGTCTCAGCTACCTGCTGGTTTTGGCTGCTGGTTTGCCCCCTCTCTTTGCGGTGAGCAGCATGGAGGATTACAAGGTAAAGAGCATGAGCTGTAGATGGTTTTACACAAGAAGTAAATGTAAATTCAATGTCTTTGGAGACCAGTTACTGGTAGGGAGGCCCCGGCACAGGTTGCCCAGAGAAGCTGTGGCTGTCCCAGGATCCCTGGAAGTGCCCAAGGCCAGGTTGGACGGGGCTTGGAGCAACCTGGGCTAGTGGATGGTGTCCCTGCCCATGTCAGAGAGTGGGACTGGATGGGCTTTAAGGTCCCTTCCAACCCAAGCCCTTTTGTGATTCTGTGATTTCTAGGTGGCATGTTAGAAGAAATACAACCACACAAACACAGTGTTGCACCAAAGTGCATTTGTCTGCATCCCACTGAATCAGCTGGGGCTCAGAATAATTTGGATGTTAATAAAGGTTTTGAGATCGGAATGATTTAATTTTTTTTTTTCTTTTTTAGGAATGATGTGGTTTTAAACAGTAATAAAATTAGAAGTGCAAGTGCTTGGGAAGGAGAGGAAAGCCCAGCCAGGGAAGGGAGGAGCAAGGGAATAGAGAAGGAGGAGGAGCAGGAATGGTGTTTTAGACTCTTCTAACTCAGCTCCCTGCTCCCACTTGCAGCTCCAGGCTCACTCCCAGCTGCGGCTCTCGGGGCTCTTCCCCTCGGCATACTGGTGTGGGCAGGCACTGGTGGACGTCCCGCTCTTCTGGACCCTGATGTGCCTCATGTTTGGGATTTTGGTGGCCTCCAGTCGCACCTGCCCCTTGCAGGCCGGCACCATCCTGCTCCTGGTGAGCTCTTTGTGTGCAGGAAAACAGACAGACACGAATCCCCCGCCCTCACTCCGCAGCGAGCTTGTGCTTTAATTATTTGATTCAAAGTGGACTGCTCCAGGCAGGTTCCCACACGTCCATGTGTCCCTCCTCGTCACTGATGTTGCTTTCTCTCTCTAGGTCGTTTGCATCATTGGTTATGGAGTATCTCTTGTCCTCCTCATCTATTTAATTGCCTTCAAACTTCGCAGGGGGCGAAGCAATCGTTACGTTTGGTCTTTAATCTTCATTCTGGTAAGTGAAGAGCATCTTCACTCTGAAATGTTTAGTTTACATGTCTTGCCACTTGAGGCTTCGTTTCAAATATATCAACATGCAGCAGAATAACCCAAGTCAGTGACAAAGAGTCTGTTTTTTAGCAGCAGTACACTGATATTGGAAATTCTTTTTCCTGTGTTATTCCAGGTGAATTATGCTGTCTATATAATCAGTGAGTACGATGAACCACTTTACTACGCCTGCTGTTTGGTTCCTGTGTTTCCACCCCTGGGCTGGATGATGTTCTCTGCACCAGTAAGTAAAACACATCCTACTAAATTCCATAATAGTCCTAATGGTGCAAACTGGCAAAGCAAGAGGCACTTTCCAAGTTTCCTGTCTCGAAGTGCCAACTGCCCAAAAGAGAGAGTGAGGAAAGACAACAGGAGAAGAAAAGGTCCAAAGAGGGGAGTGAGAGAAGGAACCAAGATCTGAGTTGTTAATCCTTTGTTCAATGGGGATATTTTTGTTTGTTTAGTTACCAAGGGCTGTTCCAATGTCTGTATTTGGGTAGCATGGGAGGGGAAGGAGTTGGAGTGGGAAGATCTGGAGGGAGGAAGTGAAGCTGGCAGGAGGTAAAAGAACTGGGTAGAGAGAGAGAAGCAATGATGGGAAAGGTTGATCTAACCTGATCTGATTTGAGGCCCCTCTGAATTACTGTGGCCACAACCCTTTGAGCAGCATGAAGCAAAACCAAAGTGCAGTTTAAAGCTGCTTTATTCCATCCTGAAGAACTAAACATCCCTACCTCCCACACTTGCTCTGACCCTGCACTCAGACACGCCGTGCTAAGGAATTTTCCTAATTGACTGACACTCTTTTCTTGTAGCACTTCGCACTTTTTAAGAGTGACGAAGTTCTTCACTCCTGGAATCACATCTACATGGCTGTCTTTGCAGTAAGGAACAATTGGAAGATGGTCGCTTTGGAAAGGGGGGCTGTTGTGATGCAGTGGACTTGCACTGGGCTTGTACAACTCTCCCCATTAAATAAACCATGGGTTATGTGGTCAAAGTTTCACGTTAAGGGTTGGCAGGGGAGGCACATCCAAGGAATCATGGGCTTGTGGCTCATGTGGCCCCTGGATGCTGCACCATCTGTGTAAAAATTGGGGAGGGAAGTGGGGTGTGGAGTTCGTGTATAAGGGAGAGATATTATTAATCAACTAATCAGTTTAATGCTGCTTCTACAAAAGAGTTATGTGATCCCCGATCCCATAGGATCTGTTGGGGTGCAGATTATCTGGGCTAAAGCTGCAGAAGGAATCCAGGGCTTTTGCAAAAGATCTGCATGTCAGATGGAAATGTATGGGAAGCATCAATTTAACTTCTTCCCTTTTTAAACCTTTTAGCTGAAAGAAATGAGAGGGTTTCCTGCAACCCCTTATAATTAACATTAATCAAGTGTATTGCTACCTTGTCTCCATACAAACATAATTAATTTTGGGGTTTTTTTTAGCCATACCTCCACTGTGTGATTTTTGCTCTCCTCCTGCGCTGTTTGGAGATGAGATATGGAGAAGGAGTTACAAGATTTGATCCCGTCTTCAGGTGTGTCTCAGGGGTTCCTTGTGAGGCAGAATTATCCCAGTCTGCAGGGTGGGCTTGGTGCTGCTCCTGGCTCACCCTGACAGCAGGAGGAAAGGAGGGGGGAACTTAAAAAAATTTCACAAAATGTGGATAAACCTCTTTATCTGAAGGGGAGGAAACTAAGGACAAGGGGAGGGGATTTTTAATTCCTTTGGATCATTGCAGTTTACAGCTTAACTTACTGGAGTTTCCCTGCATGTGTCTGGTGGCAAATTCCCACCCAGTGTGTTGCAATAGAAGATCAGTTGAATTACAGTGTCCTTGAGAGTATAAAAATTGTGATTTAAGTTTTTTTTAATTAAGCTTCATAGATAAGGTTTCAGGAGATTTCACTGCAGCTGGAAAAATTATAGTTACACATTGAAACACAGCATTTTAATTCCTTTTCAAACATGTCAATATTGCTCCTGGTAGGATGGAGACTTCCCCTAAAGCTCCATCAGGCTGGTCAGCTGCTACCTGATCTCTGCTTCTCTGTCACCAACAGCAAGAGACTGACCACCTAAGTCATGTGGGAGAAGATTTGTAGAAAATACTGGATTTTCAAGCATTAACAAATGTGACTCAGCTGGTTTGAGTTGGACCTGATGGTCCTTGTGGGTCCCTTCCAACTCAGAGTATTCTGTGATTTTGTGGTTAGATGCCCACATTGCTTTGAAAATCTGCAGTGTGTATTTTCATCCTCCTTGAGCAGATCACTGGTGTGTGTGACACAGGAACCAGTCAGTGGTTACTGATGAAGGAAAAGCTAAACTTGGCCTTTATTTTCTCAAGCATGCCAGTGGGGCTTAGGTTCTCCCCAACGAATAAATGTTTGAGCAAACACTGTCTGTGGAACAGCCCAACGATCCCCGTGGATTCCCTCCCAGCTCAGGGCATTCCACGAGCTCCCCGAGTTCAAATGGATTCTGCAGTTGGCTGCGTTGGCGCTGCCCTGGGAACAAACCTGGAAACGCGAGCCTTTTTGGAGGTGACTCCCAGTGATGCCATCTCTCCTCCTCCACTTGCAGGATCCAGCAGAGGAGAGCGGTCGCCCACCAGAACAGGGACCACCCCGGGGAGGAGCCCCCAGAAGTCCAGGCGGAGAGGGAGCGGGTGCAGAGCGCGATGGTCTCCCTGCAGCAGGACGAGGGGAGTCCAACCTTCTTCCTTCTTTCCCTTTTCATTCTCCATCCTCAGGCTGCCTTCTTAGCTACTTTACCTTCATCTCTGCTTCCTGAGCTCGTGCACTCAGATGTCCTGACCTGATCTCACCACCCAGCCCGTGGTTGCCCTAGCACCAGAAGGAGTGTAGCTGACACTATTATTTTTATTCCCATTCTGCTTATTTTCCTTTTTTTTTTTTTTCCCCCTATTGCTCTCTTTCTTGGATATTGAATTGAGAAACCTTCTCTTTTTAGAGAGTCATACTTAATGCCAAGAACAGCTCAGCTGTCCCATGGGATAGGAGGAGAGTTTTTATTTCCCTCTCTGTCTCTTCACAGGAGTCCATTGTCGTTGTCAACAGTTTGCGCAAGGAATATGAAGTCAAGAAAGCCACTTCCATCTTCAAGAAACAGAAGAAACTTGCTGTCAAAAACCTCTCTTTTAGTGTTAAGAAAGGTTCAAGTATTTGGCTGCACTCCCTATAATATAAATGACTAAAATCTAAAGTGAAGGTCACGTTTGGAGAAATATTTTCATCAGAATTTTCTTGTGGACAGCCAGGCTCAACATCCCGGGCTCCTGCACTCCATGTTTTAATTTATGGGGGGATAAGTTAATGAACAATGCCTACTGCACATTTAGATATTGCCCAACACAGATAGAAGAAGGTCTTAAAGTAATTGTTATTAACAGTTCTTGCATGTTCATTCTAGGAGAAGTATTAGGCCTGTTGGGACCCAGTGGAGCTGGAAAAAGCACGACTATCAACATGATTTCTGGAAAAGTAACAGTGACTGCTGGAGAGGTAGGTGGTTCTCTTGGGGATGACCTTGATGCCTGTATAAAATAAGGATGTAATAAGGCAAGTCAGCAACACAGCGCTTCAGTCAATGAATTTATGGACATTTATGTACAATTTATATACTCTGGATATTTACAGAAGTGAGAAGGAAGTGTTGATTTACTTCAAGCACGTTCTAGTTTTCACCAAAATCAATGTTGTAGATTTAAGGATCTGAGCTACAGAAAATCTTCGGCGGGCATTGGAAACCCATTGTGAAATTTCCCAAGCCCTGCAGGAAATGTTGCCGTGTAAAAAAAAAAAAAAAAAAAAAAAAAAAAAAAAAAAAAAAAAAAAAAAAAAAAAAAAAAAAAGAAAGAAAGAAAGAAAAACAAAACAAACCAAAAATAACACTCTTCGTAAACAGCCTTGCAAAACCAGGAAATTGAAAACGAATGTGGACAGTGTTGGGCCAGAAACAATCCATCAATTACTTATGTGCAGAATGATTAATGGCACGTGCTGGGGGAGGGGAAATGCCATTGCTGTTACAGATTTGGGACTGAATGTTGGAAATAGGAAAGTATTACTAGGAAAAGGGAGTCTCGTGTTGGTATTATTACCAAAGATTCATGGTAGTGAAAAGGCAGATGGAGCAGGATCACCCCGTCCATGGAGCTTTCTGGGCAGCCACACAGTGACCACTCAGCAGGGTCTGCTGACTGCTCAAGTGGCTACTGTTTGACTTGGCCAGGGCTTGGAGCAACCTGCTTTGCTGGAAGGTGTCCCTGCCCACAGCAGGGGTTGGAATGAGTTGAGTTTTAAGGTGTCCTCCAACCCAAACCATTCCATGATTCTATGGTTAGGAAGAAATCCTTCCCTGTGAGGGTGGGGGAGGCCCTGGCACAGGTTGCCCAGAGAAGCTGTGGCTGTTCCATCCCTGGAAGTGTCCAAGGCCAGGTTTGACAGGGCTTGGAGCAGCCTGGGCTAGTGGAAGGTGTCCCTGCCCATGGCAGCGGGTGGAATGAGATGGGCTTTAAGGTCCCTTCCAACCCAAACCATTCTGTGACTCCCACAGTCCCCAGCTCCGTGTGTGTGTGTTTGTGCAGGTGCTGCTCAGGGACCACGATGCAGCCACCCTGTCCCCTGGGTGCCTGGGCTGTTGCCCTCAGCAGGACCCGCTCTGGCCAGACCTGACGGTGCTCCAGCACCTGGAGGCGTTTGCTGCCGTGAGAGGGATGAGGAAAGAAGATGCAGCTCTTACCATCAGCTGGTACGAAGCCAAATGACCTCAGCTCTTGGTTCTCCCTCCCTCCAGAGGCAGGGTCCCTCCCAGCCCAAGCCACTCTGTTTCCCTAGGGCAGGGAAAGGTTTTTCCTGATAACAAACCTGGTTGGTGGTCACAGCACCAAGCCTGACAGGGCTCAAGGAGCACTTGGGTGATACTCTCAGGCACATGGGGTGACTCTTGGGGAGGGTCCTGTGCACGGCCAGGAGGTGGACTCAGTGATCCTTGTGGGCCCCTTCCAACTCAGCATATTCTGTGATTAAGAGACAGAGCCTTCAGTGTCTTCTGCTACTTTATACTGTTCTCAGTCCTTTGTCAATGAAGATTTCAGACCAAGTTTATCTAGAAAACTTGAGGAAAAAAATCAAACTTCCTCCAGTTCATGGCCTGTTATATGAGGAATTAATTTCTCTCATTAGCTGCACTTACTGCCTTGAATTCCAGCAAAAATTCCTTAATTTACACTCCAAGTTAGGAGTAAAATCACCAAGTAACCCAAGGTGATATGTGTAGTCAGCCAAGACAAGTGTGTCTGGTTCCTCAGCTCCCCTGACCACGGTGTTTGCACCCTGAGATGGTCATTTTGGCATTTTCCCTTTCCACTGCTCACAGCATAGCCAAGGCCTTGGACCTCCTGAAGCATTTCGAAACCCCAGCCAGGAGGTTATCTGCTGGAGAAGCCAGAAAGGTACGTGTTACCTTCATCTTTGCTACCTGAGCAAACCCTGCTTGCTCTTCCTTGACGTGGTGCACAGAAAACCTTCAGCTGAGTGGGTTCCTGGCATCATTTATTTTCATCAATAGCTTTGGAATTGAGCCTGGCAGGTTCCCCCCTCTTCTTTCCCCCCCCTCTATCTCACTGTGTGTTTAATAAGTGCTAACCACAAATTGGATTTACAAGGTAATCACCTCTTCATGCCCCACCACGTGCTCCTGCCAGTAAATGGGATGGAAAAGCACTTTCTCATCTTTGGCAGGCTTAGGAGTTTTGGGGAAATCTGATTTTGAGGGATTAAAATGTTCACTGAGAACACCTGATGTGGCTTTTTTTTTTTTTTTTTTTTTTAAATCCCTGTTCCTCCTGCGCTTTGGAATCAGGAGCTTCAGCTTTGAGAAGATTCACGAGGATTAAGATCTATCAGGACAACTCACCAGTTTTGCAGGTAAAGTAAAGCAACCCTGACCTCGTGTTGTTCCCGTTTCAGGTGTGCTTTGCTCTGAGCGTCCTGGGGGATCCGACAGTGATGCTGTGGGATGAGCCATCCGTGGGAATGGACCCGAAAGGGCAGCACCGCATGTGGTGAGCGTGACAAAAAGGCATAAATTCCTGTTTTCTTCAGAGAAAGAGAAAAAATTATATAGGTAGTTCTTCCTTTAGTCATTCAGCCCTCGTGTTTGCTTTAGCTTTTCACTGACAGTGTAAAATCTGGGGGGATGCTGCCGTGACAAACTGCAAGATGACATCGGCATCCTCGTCGCCTTCAAGCGAGATCACCCAAGTCTTTTTCATTTCAGCTGCTTTTAGGCAGGGAGATGTAAACCAGATTTTCTTTGGCTATTCCTGGGGAGTAACTGTGATCCCTCTGTCCCCAGGAAGGTGATCCGGAGCTCCATGAGAAGCAAGGAACGAGCAGCCATCCTGAGCACGCAGTCCCTGGAGGAGGCGGCGATGTGTGACCGCGTGGCCATCCTGGTGTCGGGGCGCCTGCGGTGGGCACTGGGTCACGCCCAGCACCAGGATGACACCTGGTTTTCAGTCTGGGGGCTTGTTTGGTTTTTTTTGGTTTTACTGGGGTTTTTTTTCCCCTTCCTAATCTAAGAGAAAACACTGATTTGTATCGTCCCGAGCGTGTAACAAGCAGTTTTTGTGCGTTTCAGCTGGTGAATAAGGGGATGTACATCTGCTGCTCAACCCCAGCGACTGCTTTATTTGCTGATTATGGGGGTCTGAGCAATGTTTTCCCTCTGCAGGTACATTGGTTCCCTTGAGGATCTCAAAAGTAAGTTTGGCTCAAGTTACCACCTAGAAATCAAGATGTCAGACCTGGAGAAAAGTGATGCTCTCCACACTGAAATCCTGAACATGTTCCCCTGTGCGGCTCGGCAAGAAAGGTGAGTGTCCTGTGGGCTGCACCCAGTCTGGATTTGTGCTGGGATTCTCTGTTGCTCCCACTGACCTTGCTCAATAATTTACCTGGGAGCACAGTTACCTCACAACCCCCCCGCCCCCAGACTTTGATGCTGAGTCACAAAATGATGAATTAATTGTTTTTATTGCCTTTTCAGGACTTCTTCCTTGCTCATCTACAAGATACCAATGGCAGATGCACTACCCCTGTCCCGGTCTTTCTCCAAGTTAGAAGCAGGTAAAAGGAAAAAAAATCAATTGAGTAAGGGGATGGCTTTCAAATTTTTTATATGGTTTTGGGTTTTAAGGCTTCTTTTTTCACCCCCCTGCAGCTAAACAGAATTTCAGGCTGGAGGAGTACAGCTTGTCACTGAACACTTTGCAACAGGTATGTTGATGTGGGAGTTCCAGGTTAGAAACTGCCTGTATGAAAGGAAGAAATAGCCCATGACCAGCACAAAAACTGTCAGTCCTTGGCAATAATGGGGTTGTTTCCTCTGTGCCACGTTGCAGGTATTTGTAGACATCACCAGGGATGCAGAGGAACACGACCTGGATGCAGCATCCAGCGGGGCTGTGGATCAGAGACCCCTTCAGCCCTGACTCTTGGAGCCACAGTGAAAATATTCAGTGTATTTCATCAGTGTTACTGATCCCTGTGATCAGCTGCAGCCCTAGAACCTGGATACTCATGCCACAACACATTCAGCTCTGCAGGTGTTCTGCCTCACAAAAAGAGTTATTATTTTAATAAATAAAGCCTTTATCCTTTGACAAATTGATGCCTGATGTTCATCTGTAGTCCTGCTCAGACTGACTTATTCGTTGTGCTGAGGAATAACCCTGGTGGGATGAGTTGCTGGTCCCCAGGCAGCAAGGGAGACTGGGGCTGTGTGTGGGGGCTTGTTCAAACCTGGAGGAGGCTCTGACACCTCACTCATCCATGGCAGGAGGGCACCAGACTTTGCATTGCTCAGTCCTGAAAAGCACCTCTCTGGGTGGTGTAAAGTGGCCATGGAGGTGGTGATTTCTGGTGGAGGGACGTGGGTCTTTTGTGTTGTGACCCAAAAATCTGCTGTTGCTGTGTGTTCCAGCTCAGGTCACCTTGGCCCCTCCCTGGTCCCCACCACTGGGGACATGGAGACAGGGAAGGACTCAGCAATGCCTGGAAAAGTGTAATGAAAACTGGCAGCTCTTGTATCATCACTTATAAAACTCCAGTGATTGTCTAGACTCAAAATGAGATGTGCTTTGGCCCGAAGTCACCGTGCGGAAGGACAGCAGGCTGAACTTTGCTTTGGTCATTGAGAAGACATGGTGGGCTTCTTGAGAGCCACCCACCCCTGGGGGATCTGGTGGGGACATGGGGGCAAGCCACCAGCACCCTGACCCTGTCTGAGCAGATCAGCATCTCCTCTGAAACACCTGCCTGCCAGGGCTGGCTTCAAGGGATAAATTCAAAAGAAAAAAATAAATCTGAAGAAAAATAGAAACTCCCTAAATCCAGGCAGCCAGGTGTTTGCCCTGGTGCCCTGTTGTCCTGTCCCCCAGCATCCTCAGCCTCAGGGAAAGGTGGGCTGGGGACCCACCGGGGGACAGGGGCAGTGCCATCCCATGGGATGGACAGAGCAGCAAGACCTTCACCCATCACCTTTCACCTTTCATCAACCCTCCACTGGTTCCTGTGGATGATGCTGCTGATACAGGTATGGATGATGCAGGAGTGGGATGCAGGCAGGCAGAGGTGCGTGTCCAGGCACTGCAGGGAGGGATGTGGGCAACCAGGTACCAGCAGGTGGCTGCCGTGGCTCAGAGTTGGGCTCTTCCCGACAGCCCAAAGCAGCCACCCACACCCCCAGAGAGCCGCTTTCCATGTGGATCTCCAAACACCAGTGCTCTGTCAAGGAGCTGGGCAGGGAGGTGTCTTTGCTTGAGGTTCACCAACTGGGAACTGGCATAACCACCTAAAGGTTAAGCTTTTTCCCCTTTGAAAGGGGTGGAGAAGGTTTGAACATGCAGGAGATGTACTGGGGACAGGTTTTAATCTCATCCTGTGCCCCGACTTACTGCACTTCTGCAGTTTGCCTTGCTCTGAAACATTGGAGTATTATTTAAATCTTAGGGTTTGTTTTTTTTCCCTCCAGGCAGAGCAGAGGGAATCAAATCCAGCTCTTCCACATTTCCAAGCCCAGCCTCTGTCCCAGCTGCTCATGCTCCCTCCCACCACGGGTCCCTCAGCCGTGCTGCTGCCGGGGATGCTGCGGTGGGTGACCGAGCTCCACAGCCTGGGGATGGAATCAACCCCACCCCCTTTAGAAGCTCAGAGTTAGCCAAGAGAAGTTTGTTTCAATGTTTACAACGTGTTTTTTAATCAGGAGAGCTGTTGCTATCCAGGAGGCAGCGCTTCACTGCTCCTCCTGCACCGGGGATGGTGGCACAGGAGCAGTTTTCCAACACAACCTTTGCCATTCAGAGAGGAGGGAGAGCCACAGTTTGCCTCCCTCCCTGTGCCGTGATATCGTTGACTTCAGCCTCTCTTGCTGCACTGAGAAACACAATGGAGTTTGCCAAAGAAGGGATTTTTGTGTGGTTTGTTGTTGGGCTTGTTTTTCTTCCCTTGGCCGAGACTCAAGAATTTCCTGAGCAACTTTTCAGAGAATCCGCTCCAGCGACTCAACAGCAAAGTGCTCTGTTTGCTTTTTATAACACAAATAAAGCTGAAACTCTGCCAAGGAGGAAGGGGGGAAGGAAGCCAGAGAAGAGAGAAGTGATGGTGTGAGGAATGCCTTTTCCAGAAGTGCCTGAGTGAGAAAAGGAGTGTGTGGACAAAGGAGCACTGAGAGCCGCCAGGACAGCCAACCAGTCCATCCCAGGGAGCCTCAGCATCCCCACTTCCACAGGCACACGCTGAAGGACAAGCTCTTCATCCCTTCCAAATCTTCCCCTTAAGGTAAGGCTTAAGCATTCTTCCTAAAGCAAACAAAAAAATGTTATTTTAAAGGTATGAAAACATCCAGTAAGTTATAACCCCGTTAATAATACTGGGAGAGGACACAAATGCGCAGGTGGGGCACTGGGCATCTTTCTAACAGGCTGAGTTAAGCTTGTGATTAAGTTTAGGGGCTGTTTAAAGGTAATAGAGTCTTTCTAGCCTTACTTCGAGATGAAATAACACACAAACAGAGCTCAGTGTACAGCAGAGGTTTATTTCCAGTGTTTCTTGGCACTAAGAGGATGCTGTAGGTTCAGCTCAGCACTTTAATCCAGCACGTGCAGGGAGCAGATTTCTTTCCCTACGTGCAGTGTAAGCTAAAGGCTGAATTTTAAAAGTCCTGTCCATTTTACACTCTTAAAAATTCCCCCTGAAATACTGCAGGAGCAAAGAAACCACTCCTACCCCATTTCTCCAAACTCTGCAGCAGTGGGGTCAGTCAGCACTGAGGGGTGACCAGGAGGGGGGACACGTGGGATACCCGTGATGGGAACCTGGTGTGCCAGCTCTCTCCATCCCACTCAGGATCTCCTGGGTGCGTCAGCTCGTCCAGGTTACTCCATGTGACTATTAGAACGAAGGACAAACTGGAAACCTGCTTTAAGCTGTGACACAAAGACCCTGCCGGGGTGGAAATGCAAACAGGTGATACACGGCATCCTCCACCTCCCTTCTGCTGCGTGACAGAGTGGCCACACAATTGCAAGGTTTACTTTGGTTTCCCCCAAAGGAAGCCTAGGCGTTACTACACAGGCTAAATTCAAATTTTTATACACCTGGACTTAGACGAAGTGTTTGCAGTGTGTGCCCTGGGAAGGCCATTTGTTGCAGCTGCTTTTCCAGCATTTCAGTGCCTGCTGTGTCATTACTCGGGGCTGTGCCTCTCTCAGGGGCTGTATATAAATATTTGGAAGAAGATGATAAACTCCCTCTTGCCTGTCAGCACTCCGAGGCATCATCCCCCAAGGGAACAGGAAAATACAAATCTTCCTTCAGCGTGACAGGAAGGCTTGAAATGATTAGATCTATAAACTGCTCTGGTATTTCTCCCTGAGAATCACTTATAGAAGACAAGGATCTTTCTGGAGAGCAGATTTTAGCTGCAGATGTGACAGCAGAGCAGTTTGGCTGTGTGAGTGGAGCTGTTTTGCATAGGGGTACTCAATCCTTTTGCTCATTAAAGGCACTAATAAATATTTTACTCACGGTTAATATGCACATATCTCATCTGCAAAGCAGTCTGACAGCCAGCTTTATGCCTTCTTACTGCAGCTTCCACCGCCAGCATTAATCCAGGCAAAAATTCCTTGTTTTTTTTTTTTTAAATCAGGTCTTTTTAAGGGTGCTGCCACGTCTTTTGGAGCGACACACCAATGCATGCTCACGGCTACCTGTTTTTCTCTCATTTTTCGTTAATATCCCAGCGCTGGCATCTCTCTCAGCGCACGTCCAAGAATTTGTTCTCTCACAGCTCCGAGTTGCCTTCAACTGACGCTGTTTTCCAAATGAGCTCAGCTCACACCGCAGCCAGGAGTTGCTCAACCCTTCTTGGTGTTGAGCCTGTAGCAGATTAGAATTACATGCAAGAGGATTTTAGTGACTTGAATTGACTGTGTTGTTGTCATTCCTTGGATATGAAGCCCACCCAAGCCAGTTAGGTCATGTAGCATGATATTCCCTTTTTTTTTTTTATTTCTTAAATAATTCCTCCCAAAACTCACCATGCCACAAGCATGGAAGCCTGAAATTCTGGTTATAAATCAGTGTTTGCTGCTGAGCTGGGAGGGTTGGAGTGTGTAGAGGGTGATGAGGTCTCTTGGACCCTGTGCTGCGGGGGTGGCTTGTGCTCAGCACACAACATCTGAGATGCTTCAGCTCTCATTTTTGCTGTAAAAAGGGGAAGAAAGTGTCACTGGGCACATCTGCAAGGACTGTGCAAATAAAAGCAGCCTCTGCTGTTTTAGCAAGTAATTTTTTTATAAAAAAATTGTCTGTAGGTTCAGAGATGAAGACACTGCAGAGAAATATGAGTGTATTCCAGCAAACGAAAATTCTCTTGTGGAAAAATGTCCTTCTCAAGTGGAGGATGAAGATGCAGAGCTTCCAGGTAAGAAAAAATTAAAAATAGTAATAAAGAAAGAGCAGCTAAGCACTGAGAGTAGCCAATCCCTGCCTGCCCCTGGACACAAATTTCTTTAGGTAAAACTAGAAGTTAAAGTTCTTTTGTAAAGCCTGACTGGCAGTGAACACTTCTGAGACTTTAATGTTTGAACTGATGATTTTTATGCCTGGTTTGTGGCATGTGAGAGCTCAGGTGGGCTCTTTAGGCAGAGTAATTTCCTGAGGTGACAGGCACAGTGCAGAGAGTCTCGACATCTCCCTCAGCACCTCAGAAACCGGAGTGACCGAGTTCATGTTTTAATCCCACAGAGAATATGCTCTTACCCCGCTGTATTTTGTATGTTGTTAAATTCTCCTCCCTGCTCTCCCCCGGGCCCAGGAGTGGATGCTGTCCCTGCTCTTCCTGCCCCTGCTGTTCATCGTGTCCCATTTCATGGGGAACATCCAGCACCCCGAAGTGCCCTTCAGCCACCTGGGGCACTTGGATGATCCTGCCTATAATGCCACCGGGGTCGCCGTGGCTTTCACACCCACCACTGACACCACCAGGCAGATAATGAATAAAGTGGCCTCCAACTCTGTCATGAGGGGTAGGTTTTGCGTTTTAAATGTTGAGTTTTGTCATTATTTCGCCTCTTACACCTACCTTGTGCTGTAGTGGCTCCCCAGAATCTTTGGTCAGGAGAGAAAATTCACCCCAAATCCTCTACTTTCACAAATATTTCTTCTCTGGTGTTTAAATTACTGGCGAGGCCAGTGTCGTCTTCTGAACTGTAAAGCTCTGCCTTACCTGATATTCCCTAATTCTTTTAAGACACCTTGGTTCAGTTTTTTTGAGTTGCACTTCTTAACTGGTAAGGCATAAAGTATTTTAAGGTAAATATCTCAGTGAGAACTGGGAAAAGAGGAGCTGAAATGCTGAAAAAGCAGAATATACCCCCAATGCCCGTGGACACATTTCCAGACTTACAGATATTCATTGCTACATTTTTCTTACACACCACAGGTATAAAACTGGAGGCACTGGACAATGAGAATGCCCTGGAAAAAGCCTGGATTTCAAATAATGAAATTATAGGCGTTGTATTTAAGGACAACTTCTCCTATCACCTCAGGTTTCCTACTTCAAATGTGGTTATTCCCAATGAAGTCTTTGGATACATAGGTAATACAAAATGATAATTCTTGGGTGGGTCATTGCCTGGCATGGACAGGCATCGTTTTGTCAGAATAATCCATATATGTTCAGTGATTTAATAAACTGTGGGGTTTTGTTTGGTTTTTTTTTTTTTTTGGTCTGTGCGTCACTGCCCATTTGAAGAATTTCCCGTAGTGCAAATGTATTCTTTCCATTCCCTTTCTGTGGTGAAAATCAACTCCCTTTCAATACTTTTACCTGTGATGCCCTTAACCTTGCAGACAGCTGTTACAATTTCTCATCGAGGTACTGCGACAGCCCAAAGTACTGGTACAAAGGCTTCCTGTCCCTGCAGTCCAGCATTGATGCTGCTATCATAGAGGTAAATCCAACTTGGGAACTGATGTAGGCATCCTTTTATTTTAAACTCGGCACAGGAAAGGCAAACGCTACTGTGGAAATAGCGAGGGGTGGGTTTGCCAGAAAAAAAAGCTGCCTTAAAAAGTTGGTCTAAGGAGGATGAATCAGAAGGTTCCTTAAATAAATACATCTCACTGTAGAAAATAAATACTGACATGTTGACCTTCAATTCCTTTAGGTGGTAGCAAATCATTCTGTCTGGGAAGAAATGAATTCAATTGCTGGAGTCCGAATGAAGTCCCGGAGCATCATCTTCTCAATCACACTCGAGTACAGTTATTTCATGATCACTATCGTGATGTGTTTCTTTCCCTTCATGTATTTCTTATCAATGAATGTCACAAGAGAAAAGAAGAAGCTCAAGGTGTTGATGAAGACGATGGGGCTGCAGGATATTGCGTTTTGGTGAGTTCTTTTTCAACTAAAGTACGTTTGCCAAAAATCAGTCTGTTCCAGGGCACTTGTGCCGTCAGGTAGTAAGTTAAATGAGTTCATAAGTTTTCTCCAGCACTCTAAGGACAAACCAGAGGGTCGAGCATGGCAGTGGTGTACCCTTCTCCCATGGGTATTTCCTCCTAAGGTGGATCGTGTTCTGTGTTCTGCCTTGGGATGTAAAGGAGTCGACCGTGGGAAATAATCAATATTTAAATTTGAAACAGTTCTGACGTGGCAGATGAAGTTCTAACAACAGTTCTTAATTAACCAGAAGTGTAATGGCCCCTTTCCATCCCCAGGCTCTCCTGGAGTTTGCTATATTCTCTCTACGTGTTGATCTTCTCCTGCCTGCTGACGGCCCTCGTGCTGCGGGACCCTTTCTACACCAGCAGCTTCCCTGCAGTCTTGCTGCTGTTTTTCCTCTATGGCCTGGCATGTGTAAGTCAGGCTTTAGAGCCAGATTCTCTCACCACACGATTTATCACCTTCTTGATGTGCTGAGCTATTACTCCACAGCTTTTTGCACAGTGCTTTGCAGGGCCTTGCTGACTGAAACAGCTGAGTGGCTCCTGTGACTCAGCAGCAGTGGTTTGACTTGCAGCCTGCAGGTCTGACAGGCTGTGGGTTGGCTACAAAAAGCCTGATTTGAAACTCAGATCAACCCACTAAGAAAGACTTCATTGTACTGTATTAACTCACCAGAGATCTGTTTGCCTGGCAAACGGACGCGCTGCTGTTAAAGATATTTATTTCCTTCAGGTTTCAGATTGAAGGAGACCTCTGTTCTTACAGATCCACCTGGTTTTCCTCCTCTGCTCCCTCCTAAGGACCTCCAAACTTGTCAGCTCCGTGGGGTTCCTCATCACCTTTATCTTTGGATGCCTGAGCCTGGCGGTGCTGATAGAAAACGTCCCTGAACCACTGAAGTGGTTTCTCGGTGTCTTCTGTCCTTTCGCATTTAACGCGGGCATTGCCAAGGTAAGGGCCCCACCTCTGCAGCTGAACCTTCCCCTGCTGGCAGAGAAAGGCAGGGGAAGGCACCTCCTCGTTTCAAGAGCCCAGCTGGAAAGTCTCCAGGCGTTTTCACTCGTATCCACGTCCTGTTTTGAAACCTCCCCGCGGCCTGAGCTGCTGTTGGGCAGCGAAGAGGGGCTCTGATGCCCCCATCCCGCCCCACCGTTCTAAAAGCGGATGAACGCAAAGGCAACACGGCCCTGGTCACAAAAAAAATCTGCTGTTGTGCACTTCTGCCGCTTCCACATGACCCTGGGGAGCCCATCCCCGCACACAACAGCACCATTATCCTCAGGGCTGGGCCCAGGCGGGAAGGAGTCAACTCGGGGACATCAGGGACATCATCTCTTGGCTGCCCCATCATTCCCCTCTCGCTGCAGCGACTCTTCCTGGCAGCAGAGACTGTGCAAATACAACTGGAGATTCCTGCTGCTGCCATCCTTCCTCCACCCCCACTTTGCGCAGCTCACCCAGTTTTCCATCAGTCACATCTCCATAGCTCTGAGTGATGTTTTCTAATATTTGATTTCCTGGTATATATAAAAAAAAAAAAATCTGCCTGGGAGAGGAGATTTATGCACCAGCAGAAAAAGAGACTGAATTTGCTGCTAATTTACCATATGGTTAAATCAGTCACGATGTAAAATTACACCATTTTCATCGTGACTGTCACATCGAGGGTGCCAAAATCATGTTTCTTGAATGATTTCCTCTAAAACTCTGATATTTATTTCTGTTTCTGGATAGTTCTGGAAAAATCTGGATTAAAGCATTAAGATCTCTGCACGGAGAAAATGTATCCCCTTAAATTTATTCCCCTCTAGAAAATAAGAACAGTTGGTCAGTGCTGCAGATGATTTCCAGGTGAACAAAGACAATTGGACCCATTGTTTGATGGCATGTGCATTGTTTTCCAGCCTGAAAGTTATTCTTCTTTGTCCTTTTTTTTTTTTCCCCTCAGATTTTCCATTTGGAAAAATATGGAATGGGTTTTTGTTTTTCCAACCTTATGGAGGAAGCATACTTTTTATTTTCTACTTACATTATGCTGGTCTTTGACTCAATCTTGTACATGTTGTTGGCTCTGTATTTCGACAAAGTTCTGCCAGGTAGGTCTGATTTATGCTTATGATCCTATTTTCTCCTTTAATACTTTATATTTATATGGATTGTATGGCATATATCAAGGAAATGATGGGCTGCTCCGAGTCAACCAAAATAGGGTTTGGTTTTTGACTGTTCTGCCTCTGGCAAATGCAAAACTCACAGAATCAAAGACAACACACTGTTTAGTGTTTCTTCTTTCTAACTATGCTGATGTTGAACTGTTTATGAGACTACATATGTGTGGGGCAATATTTTAATTCATTACACGACGCACTGAATTTATTTAATAAACCCCTGAAGCCAAACTTCTTTTCTACCTCTGCTCCAAACCTGTTTGGGTTTTTTTTGGTTTTTTTTTTGTTTTT
>VZRE01000210.1:765609-776539 GCA_013396775.1 Cephalopterus ornatus | reverse complement strand
TTGGAATGTTTGCAGGAATCATCTTTATTCATCATAGAAATTGTCCTGGGTCCTATCTGCAGGGTTGATTCTAGGCTGCAGCCAGAGCTGATGGAGGTCTTTTTTCCCCAAGGAATTAGGGACTTTTGTTGTCTGTGCTGATGTTTTTTCAAGTTTCTCCATGAGAAACCCATAGTTTACAAAACGGAAACATTTGGGAGTTTCTTGGCAATGAAAACTTTTCAGATCATGGAAAATCATTGAAACAATCGTTCTTGAAAATGTTGAGTGAGTGGAAAAGCTGTTTTTCTCTGGAAAACATCAGGGACAATTTTCTTCTCAGTCTAGCAGATCTAGTCACACCTGAGCCTTAGCTCCTTTCTTGCACTGTTTCACTTCTGTTTATTTTGCCTCCTTTTCCCCAACTATGCCTCGCCCTCTTCCATGACAGGGATGGTGCTGTGGCTGAAGGGTCAGCACACGGTCAAAGGGTGAGTGTGTGGTCAAAGGGTCAACGCTACCTGGCTCAGCCCCTGCAGAAGGCTCACAGCATCGTTTAAATATCCTGGTAACCAGTGGGATTTTATGGTGCTCTGGTGTCAGGAGGAAACCGACTAATGGATTTCCTGTTTACTTCTGACTCTAGGAAGCAGAAGGCTGGAGCTGGAAAGGGGAGTAGTGAATTGAAGTCTGGGAAACTTCCAGGCACTGCCCAGACTTCTCGTGCAGCCAGTGATGGGTCGCTCTGCTCGTGTGTCCACCTGCAGAGGGACACTCTCATACTCACTGCTGACCCACTCCCCTGCCCTGTCCCCTGCACTGTCACGTGAAGATGCCAGAGATTCTCATCTGAAATATCATAGTTCAAAGGCAGTATTCCTAGGATATGTGTGTCTGCTTTACTCGTATCTTGTTAATTAGGAGCCACTAGCTAAAGAAATTGCTATTTGCCCCAGTAATAGGCATATATTCAGCCACTGTATGCAGTTTATTTAACTTACAAAATGCAAATATCCTGGTGGTCAGAGGGTTAAGAGGAAGCATTGACTAAGTACTTGCATATTGATGTAGTGCCCTGAGGGTACCTCTGCTGGTAATAAAGTGCATCTCATGAACCGATCTGACTCTGTGCTACAGCCCAGCAAAGCGGAGTGGATCTGTCCCAGATTAACTGTAAATGAGACTGACACTCTTCACACAAATCGACGCCCATCAGGACTACGATCACATTAACAACAAAGCCTTGGAAAATGATCAAGGAGGGCTTTTTCATCTCCAGGAGAAATTAATTGAAGTGATCTGCCAACAGTGGAAAAATCAGATGTACAAGAAGCAAAAGCCATTTAAATTGTTTATTTGCTCACCTTTCTCAAGATGGAAACCAGTAATATTAGCAATAGTTGCTAAGTGTGAATTAATCTGGGTTCTGTGTTCTTCCTTCACCACTCTCCTTGCCCTGGCCTTTGAGGTGGAGAAGTCCATCTTATCCATGGATGTGTCCACTTCCAGACAAGCCACGGGCAGCAAGGAATCACCACTTCAAGACTGGCAGTGGGAGATGAGTGGGGCTGTGAGAAAGAAAAGTGCATGGACTGGGAAAGGCTGGGCTTCCCAGAGGGCTTCAGGATACTCACGTGTGGTATGAGCACCCTTACAGCTGAGACTAGGGTGCCATGAGTGCTTTCCACCCCTGCCTCACCCTAGAGCACCCAGACACCCTCTGTGCCCAATCTTGCTGTAGGGACATGCCCATGCTGTCCCCAAACTGACACCTCTGCTCTCCTGCCAAATGGCTCCAGCCCCATACAGGCTCAGCCAGGGACCAAAGGGCGCGGAGACATAGAGTGGCCAAGACTCCTCCAGTGATGTTTCGGAGGAACCAAAACGTGCTTATTTTCTTTGCTAGAGGGAAATGTATTTAGCACCCAAGATGTCAGGTCCTCCTTCATGACTTTGTCCCATTTGTGCTTGTGCATTGGAGCATCTCACCCTCAGCAGGCACAGCAGAAATGCAAATGAGGTGGCAATGCCTGGGCAGCACACTGGATCAGGGGCTGAATAAGCCTGGGATTAAGAAAAGAAAAAGAAAAAGAAAAAAAAAAAAAAAAAAAATCCTGATCTGAACTTTGCAACTGCAATCTGTCACAGCTCCTCCTTTCTTTTGATGGGTCATGGGCCAGGGTGGGTGGTAGGTGTTCTCTGAGGCAGGATGACTTCTCTTGAACTTCGAACCAAAGCCACCATGCCAGCAGGCAGAGGGGTGAATGTGCTGCTTCATGCCTTATCCTTCAGGTCTGCTACTTTGCATTTCAGATGCGGGGGCAGGGTTTATAATCTAATTCCAAAAAAACAAAAGCTTGGCACCTATTTTTTATGCTCTGTTAAGCAGCTGTTTGGATTTTTATGATTCAACTAGTATTTGTGGGGGTTTTTTGTTGTGCACAAACATCCAATAGTAACATTAAATAAAAAGTGGAGTCTCTTTATTGATTTGCTTTTAGTTAAAAACAAACATGTCATATATAATCGAGATGTACACTGCTTGTAGATAGTAGAGAGCACATTTATAAAGCCATCGAAAGAAATAACGAAAATGAATGTATCAGAGCCACCTTTCCAAATCATTCAAACAGGGATGTTTACACCCGTAAAAGGTTGATAGTCCTTCTGGCAAACTTTTAATACAATCATTTGGTTTATACTTTAAATGCCTGGAATATTTTAACCCTGGAGAAAAATGAATCTCAGTGGGATTGCTGAGTAATTAAGAAAAGTGTGTCTGATGGGCTTGCTTCATACAGAGAGGTGAAATAACACCAGGAGAGTCAGCTGATCATTCAATATCTTTACATTAAAAAAGCACAAGGCAAACCCTGAGGCATGCCATTGTTATGCTGTGTAACAGGGATTGCTTTCAAACAAGTCATGTTTTCAACATTAGCTGCATCATGGTTTTATAAATTGCCATTTAAAATGTAAACCAGTGTACATTCGGGAAGGAAGCCTCCTGAGACCCCCTGAGCCAGAGTGCAGCGGCCTCAAGGCCGCAGGTCAGGGCTCATCTGCTCAGTGGGGCTTTCCTTGATTGAGGGCGACAGCTTGGTGTGTAGGTGGCGGTGGTGGAAGGGCTTGGGGAGGAGTGGGTTGCTATCCACTAGCTAATTGCTGGCAAGAGATATACAGGAGTTGTTTGTTGTCTGGTAATAGGTCAAGACATAGTCAGAATAGTCTTGATAGCTTGCTTTTGGGTTTCATGATGAGCTATCTGGATGCTCAGTTTTACTGAAAGCTCAGGTATTTGGTAAAAAATGTCAAAAAACAATTGAAACACTGAGCCCCCAAAGAAAGGAAATCAGACTTTGAATTACTGCCTGACTCTGATGTGCCATGATGAGCAATGCATGCAGTTTTAGTCCCAGTGCTGTTACACACAAATCGCACTGGGAATGCTCCCTCAGCTATTATTGCCAGCAGAGGGATGTTTTCACTTCAAGATGTTTAACTCAAAGCATTTGCTTTGCTGGAAAAATCTCGGAGAGCAGGCTCTGGGAGTTTTCCCTTCAGCGTAAAGCAGCAGAGCTATATCCCAGTCTGGAAGCTTTCAGCTTTGGTCTTTGCTGGATGCGCCAAGGTCAGGCTTTGCTCGCCTCTCGGGAGCTGGCTGTATCACAGCCAGAAATTCGTGGTGTCAGCTGGGATTTGCACTGATAATATTGCTCTCGGTTTCAATGTGCATCCTCCGGCATGAAAAGCATTCCAGGAAGGAGGTGGCTGTATCCCCAGAGATGATAACCGATCTCATTTGAAAAACATTAGTTATTCTCTGGAAAACAGAGCCAGAATTAAGACATTATGCAATTAGGACTGTTGCCCCTTCAAATGATTATTTTCCACTAAAAGATGTTGTTATTATTGGTGGAGAGGTGGCTGCAGGAGTAGTCCATTTGACAACTGTGTGTGAGAGCAGGGGACAGAATCACCTGTTTATTTGCTATATAAATCAAATTAATTTAGTTAAATTTACAAACACAGGAAGAAAAGCAATAAGGTCTGTCCTGTGGCTGTGCCCCAAAACAGCCAACACTCACTATTGAAACTGCTCTCCTCAGGGGAACCAAGAATGTGATGTGACTGCAAGTATTCATTTGGTTGTTGTCGTTTCCAGTGCTACATATTTTAAATTTACTTCAAGCACTGTAGAAAACCTATGCTGGTGAGAAACCACCTGCCCAGAGGGACTTAGTGGGGTGACATGCCCACCAGCACAAAAGGAAGTTTTGCTATCTTGTCCCAAGAAAAGAGTGAATTAAGGGTTTATAACCAATGTTAATAACTCCAGATATACCTCATTCTACCACACAAGGCAGGTGGATTATTTATAGGAACATCTTCTACCCCCATAAATCTCGCCTTCTGTCCCTCTCCACTGCTCTACCAACATCCTCTGCCCTGTCCATGCCTCCAGCTGAAGCACTGCACAACATTACTCTTCCACCTGTGATGCAAAGAGAAGGTAAAAAGAGGTCATACTTGGACAACACTCTCCAGCACTTCTTGCCTTGATATTTGCCATGGTAGCCAAGACAAGATGGGCTGTGATGTGGATTGTGGACACCACAGCCTGTCTCTCTGGCTTGCAAGACACTAGTCCAGATGCAAAGAAACAGTCACTACAGAATGTAGCCCAGAGGGAGCTGGGTGGCTTTCACCACGCTGGACAGATGGCAACGGCAGGCATTGGTCTGCTTCGTCTCTGCTGACATCTGCATAATTACAAGAGCATATTGAGCAGAAGGACAGCCCAAAAATTCATTTCAGGGTGGACAGAAACAGAGGAGAGCCATCTCTGTTTTTCCCTCCTGAGATTATCCTCAGGGTAAAATAAATAGTCTAAGTAAAATTCTGCCATCAGCTACCTGTCTATGAATGCCACTGATGTCATGGGAGCACCATGTGGGAACATGGTAACATGATCTGGTCCTCCAGGTGAGGCCCTTCTTGCTGAGGAACCTTTTTTGCGTGCACTTTCTGGGCAGATGAGTCCCTGCACCATTTCTGACCAATGTGGGCTCAACCTTAGCTATCTGTGGGCTGAAAAAATGCCACCAGCTGCCAGGATGCCTTTGGTACATGTGCAGAGGGGAAAGGACACATTCCAAGCTGCTACTGGGTAGAGCTCATGTGGGATGGGTGCCTCTGGTGGTACACTGGGACATGGTAATCTTCTTAACAGTACTTGGCACTGAACACTGCCTCTCAATCCACATCAGTCTGAATCTCTTTGTCATTAGCTAATTGAACTTTGCAGAAATGCCTCAGAAACACCGGCATTGGCAGGCACATTTTTCAAATTATTAAATACAGATTTGGAAAAGCTACATGTCCCACTTGGCCTGTGGTCACCAGTGGGATCTGCAAGCCTTTAGATGGCAGGAGCTCATGAGACCTTCAGATAATGATGGTGGACCCTGGTCTCACCAGGGACCAGGACCGAACAGAAAAATATTGCTGTAATCTGTCCCAGGGACTCTCATGAAAAGGGGTTTGAAATTTAGAAAAGGAGTCTGAAATTTAAACACTTGTTCAACCATTTCCAGCCTGAATAATTTATTGTTCTTGTGACCCAGAAGAGGAGAGACTTCATTCTGTCTTTCTGGGTCATTTGGATACAGCCTTCCACCTCTCCTTTGTCCAGACCCTTCTCCTTGGTGGGGAAGTCAGGAACAGCAGTACCTGGTTTATCAGGGCTCCTTTGCACCCCCAAAAGCTTCTCACGCTTTGACATGAGCACAGCAAGCCTGTCTCATTCCTGCTACCTGTCTGTCCTTCGCACGTCCCCGTGCATGTGTCTCTGTGTCTGTTTTTAAGCAGTTGGATTGAAAAAAAACCCCATTGGGACTGTGGCAGCTCCTAGGGATGTCCCCAGCATCCTGATTATAAACCAGTGTGTGCAACTGAGAGCACACTAAGGAGATAATAGGGCGTCAACTGCACTGCCGGCAGCCTGTGTTGCTGACTGCCACTTCCCTCGGCTGGGCGTTCCCTCTGGGAGCAAAGAGAGGGGCCAGGGACAGCCTTTCAGGCAGGCTTCCCGGCAGATGAAAAGCTCCCCATCCCTTAAAACCTACTCAGAATTAGAAGCTGCCTCTGAACTAGCCACAGCAGGAAAAGGAGCCTCCTCCATCCATTTCTTGTGGCTGCTGGTGCTTTTCGTCACCAACACAAGGCAACTGAGGCTGATGCGGTCCATCCACCAAGGCAATACGGCCTGGGGAGTCAGGAATCTCTGGTGGACACTGTTAGGCTGCCAATTGAAAGCAATAGGTCCTTATGGTAATTTGGGCACCAGGCAACCACTATGAATAGGAAATGATGGCAGTTATTTTATCTAGTAACAGCATGAAAATGTAAAGTGTCTTTATTGAGCTGCTGGCTCGCTAGTGAGAGCTAAAGGAGATGCTCTCTCGGGTATAACATTTGCAGAGAAGTGGCATGAGATATTGCCATAAACTCTCCTGTTAATAAGCGAGCAGAGGAAGGCAGTGCATACCTAATGCAGCCGTGTGAAGGGACAAAATTAAGAAGGTGGAGGCAGAAACCTTTTTCCCTTGGCAGCAGATGTACCCCAAGGAGAAATGAAGAATTCCCCTCCTGACCCAGCAACTAGAAAACTCATGTACTGCTAATATTAATGTAGGAAGGACGGCTTTGAAAGGAATAAAAGAAAAACACTTCTTGCCACATTAGTGTCCTTCAGTACCAGAGGGAAATGTAAGTTTCTGCCAAAGGGAGATTAACAGGAAAGTCCAGCTCAGCAGCTGTGCAGTGATGATGCTCTGCAGGTGGCCAGAGGGTGTAGAAATGACTTTTGCTCTGTGACAGATGGGGGAGACATGGCCCAAGCATGCGAACAGCAGCAGCATGCATCCCCAGTCATACCAGTGGTGGTGCTGGATGTGCTGTGTTGCAGAGTAGCTTTAGGGGCGATGACCCCACACTGTTGAAAGTGAGTTGCCCAGAGGGAGGAGGAAGGAAGCACTCAGAAAACACTGTGAAGAACCCCTGAATTGCAAAATTGGTTTGAGTTCAGCAAATTCTGTTTTCTCCATAGTTTCAGAAGATTGTCTGTACCATTTGTCACTGATATCTTAATTGGCATGTTATTTAACTGCTTCATAGACTGCTTTTGATAGTTCTTGTCCAATGACAGCTGTCCTTTGGAGAAAACAAAAACTGTTGAGACATTTAAGATCAGTTTCTGCTGATGTGTACAATTCCAGTGCACGCGTACAATTCCAGCGGAGCTATGGCTTATATCCCTGCATGCAGTCAAAATAGATATCTGAAAACCTGTGTGGCAAAATAATTCACCACAGATGAAGTACTTTGGTAAAGCCAACAACTTTTGGCAGCACTTTGCTTTTGAAAAAACAGATGATTTTTAAAAAACAGGAAAAAAAGACCTGCTAATGTTCTCACCTCTCATCATCATAGCAACCAAAGAAGATGAGAAAAGGGAGTACCTCCATACGTTTTCCAGGGAGATCCACAGTTCTCGTCCCTGTCCACAGGCAGCTCCAGCTCCCTTGTGGCTGCACTGAGTGGTGTCAAATCTGCCCTGCAAGTGAAGTGGACGTGTGGGAACGGAGACCCAAAGGAGCAGACATGTCACACCTGTAACCAGAACACTGTGACTCTGTGAGCCAAATGGGTCTTTTTGTTTCTGTATTCATTGGAGGTGAGAAGCAGATAAGGCTCAACAAGAGGGGAAGAGGAGGTAGAGAACATGCATAGAGAAACTGCAAGAGTGACCTGATTTTGGGTAAGAAAGGTGCTTTGCAAAGGAAACCCTATCTGTCTATTGGGTTTGCTGATGAAGGTTTTAGGCAGAACTATGTCTTCACATGGAGAAAGTCTGTGATGACAGATGCTGCCCCAGTTCAGTGAGGGAAAGCACAATGACTTTATGAAGGCAGAAGCTCATGCATGAAAATAATTCAGACTGGAAAAAAAGATAAAGAATTGCTAGTGGTGAAGATAAATAATCTTTGGAAGAACTTAGAACTTACCAGGAGGTACTACTGGTCTCCTTCAAAGCAATCTTCAAAGCCAGGCTTTTTGGAAAGGATGGGCTCCAATCAAAGCATAAAGCAGTTAGTATGAAGTTACATGTACTTTGCAGGGGACAGCCTGAAGGGCTACAACTCCTCAGCCAGTTTTAAAAGTTGCTTCTTCTTCCAAAAGGTTCTGCTTCCCTAGAGATGTGCCCTCTAATGCCGCAAGATGACAGCTGTAAGTGCTTAGGGAATACCAGGAGAATGGACAGCACGTGGTGGTCCCTGACCACGAGCCAACTGAAAATGGCATCTCCTGTACTCACTGCTGGGGACAGCATGCTGGGCTGGAGGGATCATTGAGCTGAACTAGTGAGACTTTTCTTGTGTTCTTGCTTAAAAGAAAACAGAGGAAAACGATAGCTAACAGTGCAAACATCTCTCCTCAAAACCTACCGTGAGACCTGGGAAAGCGCATGAAGCTTTGTACATTGCTTGCATTCAAAGGATGCAGAAAACTGCCTGATGCCCCAGTCAGGTCAAAGGAAACGCGTCCTCAGTGTGCCCTATTCCTCCCACTATAAAGGACTATAAAAGGAGCTGGGCTGAGACACTCAGATGTAGACACTCAAGGGAGCAGAAGGTACCCCTTGAAGGCAAGGATGAAAACGTAAGAGGGGTCCTGCCCTGTGCCAAGGTGCCCATGCGGGCTGTCCCTGCTAGAGGGCAGTGGCCAGTTAGGTTGGTCTGGCTGCTTTCCCAAGGAAATATGAATAGTGGAGCCAGAGTACATCCCACACCAGCTAGCCTTGCCAGAAATCCTACCAGCAGTCAGAAACATGGACACACAAGCAGGCTGGTTAGCTGCCTGGATGGACACTTGTGATACCCTGAGCAGCATCTGCCTCTCCTGTTCTTGGGAAAATGACTAGTGCTGATGTTGTCCAAGGCAGGTTACGTTTCTCCTATGGCTGTTGGTCATGGAGAGCAGCCTAGTACCAGCTGCATGGGAATCATCCCATGGGTGTCAGCAAAATATACAGATAGGATGAGAAGGAGCTTGGGTTTGCTATGTCTGCGGTGGCTGGCAGAGCAGGAAGAGAGAGAGGGCATCATGTAGGAAGGTTACCTCCACAAGTGCCCAGTCAGAAAGATTAAAAAAACTGACTGAAACTCAAAATTTCATGCTGGGCTTGGACCGAGCAATGCATCTTTCAGGCTATCATCCTGCCAATTCACACAGTGCCCAGACACCTGAGGTTTTCCACGAGCATTTTCCTTTCACCTGAAAAACTGGAAAACTGAAAAACTGGAAAGCTATTGCCACTGCAGTCAGTTTTTATGTCTAGCTGATCCCATTAACATGCAAACCTGATGTAGTCACAGCAGCTGAGCTGTTAGAGCATTGTAATCCCATGCGTATTACGGTGATGCCACTTGAGCTCCTAATTTGGCAAAATCTGGATCCTAATGGAGATTTAGCCTATGGACTTCTACCACTTCACACTTTGTTACAGAATAAACCATCTTGGAAATAATGGCTGCAGTCACCAGAAAATTGCAACCAGCAGTTTAATGGGATTCACCAAGTGCCCCTTGCACATGAACTTGTTCCTCCTCTCTCTGGCTGCCCCCATACAGCTCAATAATGCCATCAAGGATGAACTGCAAAGTTTGAGGCCAGGTAGGGTAGCAGACCTTGCATCCCCAAGCCTGGATGAGAGCACCACGAACTCCAATTAATGGAGTTACGCTGGTCAAGAGCTTCTGTGTGCAAAAGCAGAAGAAAGAACTGGATCCACACATGCATGTGTGACCACACTGCTGAGCTTTTGTTTGCAAGTGAAGCTGTGCACACAGACAGCTGCTGTGGCTCAGTGGGTGTTGGGACCCTTGTCAAGCAGGTGCTAAGTCCTGTGTTGAAATGCCGTAAGCAGGTGGTGTGTGTAGGTCTCTGGACAAAATATGGGCAGTAAAACAATTTCGAAAAGTGCCCCCATGAATGTGAACTCATGCACTGAGCAGGAGTTACCTTCAGAAGCACTGAATGCTCGTTTTCATCATTTTTCACAAATATTGGTGTCAGAGAATTGCTCCTTGGAAGGTCACATATAGCAAGTGAGATGGGCACAGATGTACACAGGGATTTGGGCATTGCAAAGGTCCATCAGCATCCTCGAAGGTAGTCTTTGCTTTGAAGAACAACAACCCTTTTTATATACTATACCAGAGGCATGGATGTATATTTAGATTGAAGATGGTCTTATGCACCTGTTGGATCAGGGACACCTCTCCTGCCAACCCCCAGAAGGCAGCTGGGTCTCAAGGGGGCTGGATTGTGGAACTGCCAGAGCCCTGAGACTAGCTGGACAGCAGAGAGGAGGGGTTCAATATCTGCTGCCCATGGATATGATGGTGGCTCCCAAGACTAGGCATTCACTTGAGTCAATCAAACAGAATTAATCTCCAGGGATTCAATCGGCAATAAGAAGTGTAAATAGCAAGGACCTTTTGCTCATTTAAGGCAGGATACTTGCACTGGTAACTTGCAAACTGAAATTTCCTGGTATAAATTGTGCAGCTACCAACTACACATCATGAAGAAACAAACAATAAATAGCTCGATGCTCACAGTTACTTTGGGAGTGGAAAAAAAATACATTTAAGCAAATCGATTCACTCACTTGTCCTCAAGTCTTTCTGAAAATATTCACAAAGTGTCACTCAGCACTGCAATAATTATCTCCAGTTCTCATTTACAACCAAATGTTAAGAACTGAGAGATACATATTCCTTCCATCCTTAATGTTTTTTTGGAGCTTGTGTAATCAGCTGTTCCAACATTCACAATTTTCACTTATTTATCTACTCAGGTCTTTTTTTTTTTTTGTTTTTTT
>VZRE01000210.1:706332-765581 GCA_013396775.1 Cephalopterus ornatus | reverse complement strand
TTTTTTTTTTTTTTTTTTTTTTTTTATGCACAGTCTCTCTGCAGTCTGGCAGAACCAGGATTGCAGTATTGATTTAGGAAGAGGCAGTTGTGACAATACAGTCCCAGGCTAATTCCTGCACTGTACAGGGGCTGCTCTGTCCGCAGCAGCAGCGTCACCCCAGCATGGGGCTCACGTTTAAAAAGAAGAAAAAAAAAATGAAAGAAAAGCTCAATTTCTCTGTTCTGCTTTGAAGGGAAAAAGGATTACCAAGGCTAAATAAGCCATCTGAGTACTTAGCTAGCAAGCCTAAATAGCACCCTGATAGGAAGTTCTGGCAGAGAGCTAATTAAATTAACTCTCTTTGATTTATTAACAAGCAGAGCAACATATCACACAGAATTGTCCCATGAAATGAATGTGCTTTCTGATTCCCTCAGCTGCAGCCACCTCCTGGAAAACCCAGTTACAGAGACTCAAGTTTAATGAGACTCAATGGCTCGAGAGGGATCCCTGCCCACCAACAGAGATATGCGCTGGTAATAATACGTAAAAGCATGTTTATTTTTGTTGCATTTCCCTAATTCCTTTTTAATGCCTAGGACTATCTAATGGTTAATTTGTAATTTCCTGCTCACCAATATCTAGATGAATGACAAGCAAAAGCCTTCTGCATGTTTAATTATTCTGTTGATTTAGAAGTCACTTTTCCCTCAGTGCAAGTTTCTCTCTGTGTGTGCTCTCATGCATCACGTATTTCATTATTTTTAGAAGCATACTCTGTGCCTTTTTATGCTCTCATAGTTCCAGCATCCAGTAATTACCATGTTTTGTGTCCAACAGACCTGATCAGACCTGATTTACAGCAGCAAGTGTAAATTAGGAAAACATCACTGACTCTAAATGGAGTTATTCCAATTTACACCAGACCAGAGACCTGACCTCTCCCATTTTTAGTGATGGGGGATATGTTATTTGTTTGCTGAGACCCTTGTGAAGTAGCAGAGTATAAAATTTAGAAAACTTCAGAGTGGTGAAAATCCAAATTGAAGCCTATGAATGCACAGACGTGAATCTATTTATGTAGCAAGCTCTACTTCTGCTTAACCGCTGCAAGGAACTGTGACTCTCTTTGAATATTTGATTTTTCTCCCCCAGTAAAAACATAGTCTGCTTAACCTATTTTTGCTACTTTCTAACAGTTTCACTGGTGGGCTTCTTCCTTATGCCTTACATGTAGCTTTGGTATCCGAGTGCTCCTTTGTTAAATTAAGGCAATTAATAAATGGAGATGTTAAGCAATCAATTTTGCCTGCATATCTCCACAGCCTTACGTATGACTGGCTGTAATCACAAGATAAATGCAATGTGCTGATGTATGGTAATGTTCAATAATACATTCTCCACCAGGCTCAATTCATCAGGGAGTTTCTGGAGGGGAGGCATTTGTTATTGGCTGTCTCCGGACCTCAAGGATAACATTTCTGTCCTTTCCATTGGCCGCCCTGCTGCTGCAAGCCTCTTCCCGTCTTATTTTGATGATGAATATGAAGGCATGCTAAGCTGTGCCGGAGAGTAGCTCTCGCCAACTGCACTCCCTCCCCGGGCTCAAGGACTCAGGGGCTCCCTGGCTGTTTCCCCTGCCCACTGCCAGCAGCAGCAGCAGCAGCAGCAGCAGCAGCAACGCCAAAAGTTGTGATGCTTTTCTTCACCCAGTGCTTTGGGGCTGTGTTAGATCTTATTCACCTGCGGTTTCAGCACTACAAGGCAAAGAGGGTTTTCTCAGCTGCCGGGCAACTTGTCTGCGTCGTCAACCCAACACACAGCCTCAAGGTGAGTTAAAAATGTATTTTCTCTTTTAACGGCTCCTTGTCTTCCCCACAACCAGCACCCGCGTTTCTCCATAGGGAATGAAATTATGCTCTGGCAGCAAGAGGAGAGTGTTGTTAACACATTGCAGCCCTGGCAGAGAGGATGTTTGCATTGTCTGAATGCAAAATTCCCTTTGGAGCAAAGGAGAAGCAACCCACTGCTCCGAGTGATCATGGGAAGTCACTGCTCCCTCTCCCCAAAGTTCTCTCATCCCTTTCACCCACATAATGAGCATACATGTTGCAAGCATGTAGTAAAAAATGATTGGAAAAGTAACTTGGATTAATTAAGATTCCTTTTTGGTGAAAGGATGCTGGGTAGTCTCCCAGTGTGGCACCTAAGCACAGAGGGATGCTACCAGGCAGTGGGGAACAGGAAGAGGGGAGGTGGCAGCAGAGGCATTTCCACTGCTGTTGTTGGCTCTTTCAGGGGAAAAAGGCTGTTTCTGTCTCCTGAGGGGAGTCTGAAGGTGTTCCTCTGGTGCTGAAACTGTCCTTTAGCTATTTGCAAGGTGAATCTATTTTAGGTGGAAGAATACATTTGCTTTAATGCAAAACTATTTATAGTCCCCATAAAACATTTCTCTTACTTGCACAGCTCTGGATTTTCACTGACAAAGTGTCAACAGCTCCATCTATACCAGAGCCTTCATGCTTGTAGTAGAGAAGGAGCAGCAGGGGGAGAAAGGGATCAGGAGGCTTTAATTACTTTATCACAGTAGTGAATGACCAACTTTGATGAAGTGGCTTCTGTTTTGTGGGAAGTCCTTGCAGACCTGACTTGTGAGGTAGCTCTGCTATCCTGACGCAAGCTCAGAAATGAATTTAATTCAGGACAACTTATTTTTGTCTCTGCTACGATCCCTGTGAGGTACTTGGAAGGGTTGCAAGAGAGCATGTTTCCTGAGCTACGGATCCCCGGGAGGTCTATTGATGGGGTAAATCCCTTTTCAGAGCAGCATCACTCCCCCCCAAAAACGCACGTTTCCCACAATTATATTTCCAGTTTCAGGCTGAGCTCAGGCAGGAAGAGGTTGTTTCTAGCAGGGCTCCAGCTCCAGGAGGATTTCCCCGCGAGGCTGTGCTCTAAGCACTGCTGGCTGGGGCAGGCACTCACAGGGGATGAACTGCTCGGGTGCAGGCACTTCTTTCCCAGCATCCTGCTCCTCCATCAACACACGCTAAGTTAAAACTGCAGAACCCTCTCATTATCTGAAAGGATCTGAATAGGTAAAAGAAAGAACTACATTCCTAAGTGCATGGGGAGATTTTGTAAGTGAATGCTTCTGTGCTCAACTCCTTGTATGTGACTGTCTCCTGCTACTTTCATCTATAATTTTAATTATTAAAAAAAAAAAAGAATTGAGCAGAAAAAAAATGTTATTGAAGGTCACAACACAGCTTTAGTGCCAGTGGAATTGTCTGATGAGATCCCATAAGCACACTAAGGGATGACTACTGCTCGACTGATATCTAAGACTAGACCTGAGTTTGTCATTTCAGGTCCTTCTGAGCTGCAGATTTCATATTGTAGCAGGTACAGCATTTTACCTTTGAGCATACCAAAAAGTTGGTGACTATTCCTCTGTGTTAAACCCACAGGGCATTTCAGTTTACTAAAGTCCCCCATGGCCAAGTTCTTCACTGCTCAGACCCAGAGCTCCTGATACTTCCTTGGATTTGAATAATTTGAATGCAGGCATTGGATGCAAAACTCTCCTGGAAACAAACAGGACCCTGTAGGAAAAGGTCTGATGTGTTGGCAAAGCGCCAGTAAGAATCATCTTGACCTGGGTGGGAAGTGCTCCCCTAAGAAGGTTACATTGGGAACCCTACAGCAAGTGTTTCTCCACAGGAGCCTGTTGAGACACCATTCAGATAGACAAGCTGACAAGAAACCTCTCTGCTCTGAAAAACCCATCTGTCTTTAAAGTGAAACATGTTTTGAAAGTACTCCCAAGTTACCCAGCTCACATCAAGCCACATAAATACAGTGGGCTTTAGCTCTGATCTACTCCCCAGGTGTTCAGCTTGGTTTCCCACCAGCTCTGTAAGGAATGAATCACCACTTTGTGGCAGCACCCAGAGGAGATGGGTGGATTGGGCCCCTTTTTGCCCAGCACGACAGTATCAGTTCCCACCCATAGCAGCCTGTGGGCCAGCACCATCTGGCTCTGAGTAAGCAAGGCACCTTGTCCAAAACCTGGTGTCAGACACAAGCCAGATGAACCAGCTTCTCCGGGTGCCCACTTCCCCCCCAGGGATACACAGGGAGGCTGTGGCTGCTCTCAAATGACACCTGAGGGACCACTAAACATGAAAGGGCCAAATGTATTCCTCTGTGCTGGTTTACAGTATTATGGCTGTACGTTTCATAGTCTATTATTTCTAGCTGGGTCATTTCAACTCTGACATTTTGTTGACAGTCCCCAAGTCTATCTTAACAATTGACAAGTGGAATGAAAACTGTATTAAGGTTTGCAGTCGATAAATACAAGCCTGCTAGGAAAAAAGGGCTAGAAACAATGTCATTTCTCTCCCTTCTCTTCAAGGCTTAAATGTTTGTGCTAATTCCAAAACTGTAAGCTCTTTGCAAAGGGATTATTTTATTCTGTATCTCCACAACACTGATGCAGTGGGGCTCCTGGTTGATTGGTGCAAATGATAAATGACAGGCATCATACTCTGCTGTGATTATGCACGTTGACATCGTTCACACAGGTCAGGACTTCAATCAGTGCCAATGCACATAACTCCATTAAAGTCAAATTGCAGCAGGACCTCCATTCTTGCTCCTTACACTTCCAAGGGAGTGTTCAGGGATGATAGTGGGATCCAGCCTACCCTGGAGGATCCATGGTTGGTGGTCACATATATGTGTTAGAGACTTGGTATCACAGAAAGCACTCGGTGAGCAGCAGAGGGCAGGGTACCCTCCAGGGAAAGGTTGCACTAGTTTCTGCTGTCACAGACTCACAGCTGGACCAAGGGGGTTCTCTTACAAAGTTTTGCCAGCAAGCTGTCATCATAATCACAGCCTGGACCTCTGATCATGACCAGAGCCCATCACTTACCTCTTCATTTAGGAGAGGTCCAGAGGTTGGTAGAGAAGCACACACTTAGAAAGAAACTCCATGTATTTCTTCCCACTGAAAGACTGATGAGCTTTTCGGTATTTCTTAAAGGGCAAGATGGTAGAAGTGTCAGCACAGACACCTCTATCGATCTGCTCCTGTTTTCCCTGTGCACGACAGCCTGACACAGGCTAAGACAATTCCTGACACAGGAAAGACAATTTTGCAAATGTCCCCCACTGTTTCGATGGTTTGTCAGGAGTATGAATGGGGGGGTGAGAGGTGGGAAGTTGTTCCAGAGCCTCTTTGTCCTTCTTGCTGCTTTCTGCTCTTTGTCCTCCCATGAGCTTTCTGAGACATAGCAGCAACATCTTACAGCTCAGTGCTACACTGGGATCAAAATTCACTTGCAAAGCAGAGAAAACCACTTATTTACTGCATTTCAATAGGTCACCTTTATCCTCAGTCATATTTTATGCATTACCTTGTAACCTGTCTTCGTTCAAGCATGTGGTCAGCCTGACATCTCCCCTTGGAGAGACATAGTCAGGCAACAGAGCTCCTCAGCCAAGTGGCTGCTCCCTCCAAGGCCATATTAATTGAAGGAGCACCGTTTATGCCAGGGTAAGTTTTAAGGTGCTCCATGCGCATGGAAAAAACGAGCAGCATTTGCTGATCCTGCAGAGATGAGGCTCAATGAATTCCTGCACACTTCCCCTCTTTTTAATAGCAATTCTCCCCAGCACTGCTAATTGCACTCTGGGAAGAAGGTGAAGGTGCAGGGGGTTGTCCTCACTCCTTAGCTGGCAACAGTCCGCGTCCCAAAAACCAGCCGCACACGGCAGGGGACTGCAGTGCAATCACAGCCCAGCCGGGTGCTGATGCTTTACAAGATGCTGCATACGGCTGGGTAAAACAATCTTCATTCAAGGAGTTACTGGCTTTTTACACACAACTTTAACTCTTTGGGGAGTGTGAAAAATGTTCTTATAAAGAGTAAAAATATGTGTTTACAAAGTTCTTGTAAAAAACACTGATCTGCACCTCTGCAGAACTTCAAGGAACTTGCTGAGTTACAAAAAGAAGCATATTCAAATGAGGGCATAAAGAGTTCAATCTTGTATTTGAGAAGGGTTGTAACATGGTTTATGGGGCCAAGATGTCATTTAGTGATTTTTTAAATAAAAAAGCAAATCTGCTCTGATTTAGAGGAGGGATTTGAATCCTATTACAACAGTTTGGCTCTGCACGCAGTGCCCAGCTAAATAGCATTGTAATCCACTTTATCCCCAGCAGGATTAAAGTGCTATGATGCATTACACCCCCATGAGATTTATTTGTTTGGTGCAAGGGAGGAGAGTGACCTTGAAACCTGCTGCTAACAACCCCCAGATGTCCTCTGCCACCATCTCAGCCCAGACACCCTCAAATCTCCACTGCAGGGCTATGATCTGGGGACTAAGTGGCATTTGGCCCCAGTGTCCAGCAGGGTTGTGACAGCTGTGTCGAGAAGACCTGCAATACCCACTGCTGCCTGCAAACCTGGGCTCCTGGCAAGGCACCTATGTCCCGTCCCAGCTGTAGGCCAGGGCTGTGCAAGCACTGGGCACCTCAGACTTTTAAACCCTTTTGCAGGGATGTGAATAGCAACAGGCAGTGCTTTGACAGGGCTCCTTCAGCCCTGCCTCTGTTTGAAGGGATTTTAGCAGGCAAAACTAGAACCCAAGTTGGCCATGAGCACTCCAGAAGCCCCAGTCTGTCCCACAGACGTGAGCATAACGGTGCTCTGCAGAGGTGAGATATAGCATGCTCTGGCAGCTCTCCTCAGGGGCTCTCCACCCGCTGCTGCTACCTGGTCCCAGGAACTCCTCTCTCCAGTAAACAGTTAATCTTAAGCCTGCAGATCCATGCACCTACAGATCCATGGCACGAGCCATGGGACTACAACACAGGGCAGTACAGGCATTACTTCAAGCATGCTGCAAAGCAGGACAGCTCTGAGCTTCAGCGTGGTCTCACAGAATATCGACTACAATGTCTCCTTGGGAGAGTGAGGGAAAGAGCTCCCACCTCAGAAGTTTCTGTGTTAATAGGCTCTGGCTTCCTTTTCTCACCTCACACCCCAAACTCACTGTTAACTAGTCCTGCCTGTTATGCTGCAGCTCTGGAGATGGGATACAGTGGACACGCACTGAGTCCTTTCCTACGCATATTTGATTTTGAGGGTGAATTTGAGGCAATAGCACAAGGGTTAATGTTTCTAAACTGAAGGAGGATCGATTTAGATTAGATATAAGAAAGAAGATTTTTTATGATAAGGGTGGTGAAACACTGGCAGTTTTCCCAGAGAGGTAGTGGATATCCCATCCCTGGAAACATTCAAGGTCAGGTTGGACAAGGTTCTGAGCAGCCTGATCTAGTCGAAGACACCCCTGCTCATTGCAGTGGGGTTGAACCAGATGACCTTTAAAAGGTGCCTTCCAACTCAACTATTCTAGGATTCTATGACTCTATAATAAATCCCACCTGGTTGCAGGACTTTTGAAGTCAGATGTTATCAATGGAAGACAGTGCTGTTATTTTAATATTAGAGAAATCTCTCTCCCCTTGACAGGATGTTTGACAGCAGGGTGAGGAGTAGCCATCAGACACTGCCACATATCACTTTGTAATCCACCCACTGATATGGCTCTGTATATCAGGAATTTCTCAGTGCAGCCCTCTGGGTTGCAAATAACTCCCTCAGGAGAAATACTGCCCCAAATGAATTGCTGTGGGTAATACAGAGGGTGCAGAGGAAAGAGAGGAGTTTTAATATAAGCCTTGATTACATTAATTCAGTGGCAAGGTCTCAGTCTGCTTCCCAGCAGATGGAAGTCACCCCTGGACATTCCCACAACTGTCATTAACTAGCACACATTGCTGGTTGGCTCAACAGAGAATCCAAACACTGAACATGGTCCTGAAAGCCTCAAGGGCTAAAAAGTCCTAGTCCAGGTTCCCAGCCACCATGAATTTTGCCTCAAAGTCAGAATTTACAGAGAGTATAATTGTTTGTTTAACCATTACAATTCTCTCCTGGTATCAAAGAACTCACAGCACACTTAGCTACGGGACACAGGAACTTCGTTTTTTTCTCAGAAACAATCTGAGCTTTTTAAGTAATCCAAGAACCTGTGTTTAAAGAAAGCACATCATATCCCAAGAGCTCTGGTAAAATGAGGGAAAGAAGCTACTGTGTGTGTGCCCTACCTTCCCAGGGTTTTGGCTTTCCTATGCTGTTTAAAAGCCATAATACTTGTCCTTTGGAGGCAATATGCTGGACCTGCCTCTGTTGCGGTTTTTGCAATAGAAGTGGGCAGAGCTGAGCCACCATGTTCAGCTTCTGATGGAGCTGGGTAGAGCCTGAAGTCTCCACTTGGGTATGGCTGAACATGACAGCCATTTCCCAGCCGACCCACGTATGCATGTGGTGTATTTGGAAATGGAAAGCATGGATGTTCAGACAACCACCTTATCAGACTGCGTTATTTTTCTTTCCTTCCAAGGCTTGCCTCTTTTTGTTAAGTACCTTTTCTTCTGTGTTATTGTTCCTTCTCATGCTTCCCATTCCCTGCTGTACAAAGGCCTCAGAGCAAAGATTCTCATGTGTTGCTCAATTCCCTAATTTGGGGCTTTTCTGCTCCTGCTGAAAGGAAAGCATCACTAACTTCACTGCAACTTTGGAACTCTTATTTCCTGTAAGCTCTTTCAGAAGAAATCACAATCATTCAATCCTCAGCTTGTTTGGTGCCACCAATTTCCCGACTGACAGATGAAGTCTCACTTTAAAACAATCGTTGGCAAGATGAGGAAAGCTACAAAATGCAGCAAACCGTTGCTGTCCCCACTTGTGGATGTAGCTCAAGCAAGGAAGTCAAGTGCTTTACATGCCTGCAAAACCTAAATGCCATCATGTCCTGGACTGGGGCTTGAGCAAGCAGGTCCAACTGAAGAAGTCACAGCACTTGCTGTCCACCCAGTAGAGTGAGCCATGATAATGATCCCACCAGCTAGCAAAAGAGAAAATCTTCCCTCTGCTTTGGTGTGGCAAAGCAAATCCACTTTCAGTGGGGATTTAAGATGACAGTCTTTTGTGTGCACTGCCAAAGTAGGCACACATCCCTTCTTCTTCAATGCAGCAGGAGCAAGCAGCTGGGCAGGGGAGTGGCCTCAGCTGTTTTTCAGAACCTCCCACAAGGCTCTTACCCATTGGGATTATTGAGGCCTGTGCTGAATGGAAAAATTTAGTTGTGCCTGGAGATCTGAAAATTGCTGGGTGACTTGCTGCTAATAACCACCTGCAACACTCCTGCTCAGCTCTCCCGCGGCATTCTCCAAAGAGGGAAGCGCGTCCTGGCACTGCCAATAAATTGTACACATACACAGTGTACAATTAGAAGCACTTTTATTTATTTAGAGGCATTTCTGAGCATCTTATATAACATTAATGGATTTATCTTTAGCTCTACTCTTTGGTCTCACCAATACCATGAAAGCATCCCTGTTGGAGAACAGCAGAGACCTCCAAGTATTTTCTGTGTTTATTTTGGTGTTCTTTTTTTAAAAGGCAGAAATGTTTGAAACAACTTTGGAAAGATATTAACCAGCTATTTCCATACCAGATGAAATGCTTTCAGTTCTAGCCTTTTCTTCCATAGCAATTTCATTCTGAACTGATCCAAACTGAAACTCTTTTTCACTTCCAGATTGGCCTCCCCTGTAAAAAAAAAAACAACCTTTGAAGAGCTTTAATGATGTTATTGGTATTGATGCCTTAGGCATCAGTATTTTACACGTGGAAATATTAAGCTCCAGAGTGGCTGGTGAATTGCCCATCAACCCCTAGTAAATGCATAGTGAAGAAGAGACATGTGTCCTTCTGAATATCTTAAACACAAGATCACACACTTTCACATCAAATGCCAGCTTAAATGTAAAAAGAAATAGAGAAATGGAGCATAAATAAGACAGAAAAAGATTAAATTGGTAACATCTCCTTGTGCAGAGAACAAATGCTATAGATGAGCAAGGAGGCTGATGTTACAGAGCATAAAACCACGTCAGCAGAGGATGAAAATGTTCTTCCACTCTTAGCGACTGCCATGTGGAAAATAAGCAAAGTAATAAGCATGAAAATGGAGTAAATGACCACCACACAAGGATTACATGCGGCAGCTGGGGTAAGGGGAGAGTTATGGTCACCTTCAGGCTTTGCAGAAATGAGAGGGTGAAATGGAAACCATAGGATGGTGGCAAGTGGGGTGATCGTGGCAGTACTTTGACCTCAGCAAGAACATTCAGGGGTTCAGTGTCAAGCACGTGCACAGACAGAAAAAAATGGGTGTTTTGCAGGAGCAAACCTTTTTTCAGACATACTTATTCTGGAAATTATCAAACTTGTTCCAGCAAAAGACCATAGGGAAAACCTGATGGAGTTTACCAACTTGCCCATTTCATTTGAAGAGGGCAGCCTGAAGACACCCTCCTCTTCAGTAGGGATGTCTGACTGCTGCATTGCAAGGACAGCAGTATCACCTGAGGATACTTGGTTGCAAGTAGGGATGTGCTATTTATGCTGGATGGACGCCCATGGAATGAAAAGGCACATCACAGATAAGTGAAGCCAGGCTTTGTTTGCTTGGGCAGTATTGTGAGTTCCCTACTTGTCCTACCTGAGACCTGAGGATCCCTCTGTGGTGCAACATCCTTTGGAGTCTACAATTAGTGAGATTCATTGTTCTCAAAGACAGACTGTTTTTCCTGCCACCAACAATCAAGGGAGACTAGATTGGAATGGATATGTCATTTTTGCCTAACTGAAGTTAAATTAAATAAACTCCACTGATTTTGTACAGTTCTTCTGACTTATGCAAAGGAAAAACCAAGCATGATAATTGTCTCCTTAATATAGTGCCAGAGAGTTTGGCCACAGTAGCACCAAATATTCATTACGATTTTACACAGGTTCAGATAACACAGTCTTCTTTCCACTCCCAAAAAGGAAGCTTTCAGGGAGATTTCTGATGCTGCAATACTGTATAAAAACAGAACTTGATGTGTACAAGAGGAGTACAGCAGTGTAAGGGTGTCAGTAGTAATCTTCGAACATTTGCCTCAACAACGATCAAACCAAAGTAATACCAGGAAAATGTATCTGAAAAGAATGAAGAAGACAGACAGAAAGTCATGTGGGACACACTTGGGAATCCAAGGATCAGCACAGGGGACTGACACCAGTGAAAAAATATGGAGCTATACCAGTTATACAAGTATCTGGTAATTTAAACTCATCAGAAATGCAAATCCTTGTGGGTGGTCCAAAGCCCAGGGATATTACTAGCTAATTAAATCAGTCCAGATTGGAAAGGAGGTCACTGTGGCAGATGAGGGATGGCAAAAGAGAGCAAGACATACTCCAAAATATACTTTGGGATAAGCACCCTTGTTGGTAATTACAAGCAAAACTAAGTAAAATCTGAAGGCTGGGGACAGATGTTCAACATCCACCAGAAAAGACTTTGCGCTGTGGCAGAAGTGTAAACGTGTTCCTAAAGAGTGCTGAGTGGAGCAAGTCACAAGGAGAAAATAATCCACTTGGGCAAATCTGCCTTTCATTCTCCTTATGGGATGGCTGCCGGCAGCACAAACTTTTCCTGGGCTTATTCAATTAACTGCTTCATGATTACTTCCCCCCTATGGCAGGATCCCTAATGCTTCAGACCCGCTTTTGGATGTGCAAGCTGTGTTAATTAGCTGTGCGAAGAGGCACAAAGCAGAGAGGCTACTTAGGTAGTGTTGGTTTTGTTCCGTGCCTGGATTCTGTGTCTGCTCACAGGCTCAGTGGAGTCTCTTTCTGTTTCTTTGATAACTAACAGCCAGAGGCGTTACACAGATTTTGGTAACTTAGAATGAGATAGCATCCCCAGAGGTGAGGAAATGCCTTTTTAGGCCAGCTTGTGGTTTGCAGTATGGAAGTCTGTGGCTGACCCATACTTTTTTGGGAGAGCTTAAAATATTGCCAGCCCCCATGAATTTGTTGGTCCCTTAAAAGGTCATAGTCCTGATGCAGCAGCAGCAGAGGAGGAGACAAAGCTTAGTCCTTATGCCAGCTCCAACTCATTTCACGGGCCTTTGTGGGCTTATTAAAATAGTTTGCATTAGTATGCCAGACTAAAAAGGCAGCTGAAATGCAGGCACATGCTTTCCTTGGCAGTGGTTGTAAAGGTCCTGGAATCAGGAATGGCCTAGGCTTCACCATAGGGTATAGCAGCCCAAGACACAGGTCCTTGAAAAATGTTGTATTTAAGGTTTGTTGGCTTTGGGGATATGCTCACATTTTATTTTCTCTCCTCACATCCCTACAAAATAGTTGTGATGTGGTCAGGGGCTTGTCTGACTCCTTCAGTTTCCTCTCTGCCATCATTCTGAAAAATGTTTGTTTGGGAATGTCTTTATCCCCATTGAATCAAGCAGTATCCCACATAAATATTTCCCTCAAGACACGAACCCAGGTTTAAACTTAATAGAGAGTGGCTGAAAATATAAGTTTTCCACAGGCACATGCTGACCTTGGGAGAGTGCTAACTCAAAGAAGGCAGCAATGCAGCAGGAGCATGTCCATTACAAACAGGCATGTTTGTAGACTTGCAGACAATTCATGGCTATGCCCAGGTCAAGATTTAAACTGTGGCAGGAAAACAGACACAAATGTTTACAGTAATTCACCATCGCTTCTTCTGGTTCCCGGTAAACAGTCAAACTGGAGCCCTTTGTCCAATTACCATTCCTGCCTGGAATCTCAAGGGTGTAAATCATACAGGAAATAATATAACTTAAAAAGAAAACAAAACTTTTACTGAGTTTCTTCTGCCATAGAAAATATTTCAAAAAAGAGACTCAAAAATGTTAAGGTCACGAATGGTTGCGCAAATATAACCACTGCTTTGTAAATAACTGATTATAAAGACTGAATTTTCTTTCAGGCTGTTGGTAAAAGATGAAGACACTATCAAAAAACAGATCTGAAACCAGCTTAATCTCCAGAAGCTTCACAAGGCAACTGGAGATAATTTAGACTTGCAGCTAAACACAAGCATACTGGTGAGGTATCTCATAACAATTTTTAAGCTTTTAATGATTTTTCAATAAGTTAGTGACTAGGAAAGAACATCCCAGTTCACAGATAAATCCAGGCTGTGTCTGGGTATTCTGCTTACTTGCTGCTTTAACTAAAGCAACTTTAATTTGCCAGAGGCCAATCAACAGCTGGTAGCAAGAGAACTCAGTCTGATGAAGCAGATGTTGTGGAAGGGAAAACCTTTTCATTACTCACTCACGGGGAAAATGTGCCAAAAGCAGCCTTTCAGCATTTTCTGTAATAGAAATTTTTGATTCTTGAGTTTTACAACATAGAAGAAACTTGCAGATCAAGTAGCTTCTGAGCTGTTTTTCATGGGAAAGGACCTTGATGATCTCTACAGGCAAATCACGCAGTGCATTGCAGCTACCTCCAGTTCTGGACGACCCAAAATTACAGCTCCAGTGCTCCAGTAAGATCTCTGCCACCTGGTGCTTGCAAATAGCTGAGTGTTGAAAGCTGAGCAAGAATCTAGTCCAACCCTCTGCAACCAAGTTCTACAGCCTAAGTCTGGTTTGGTGGATAACTTTTTTCCCTCATGGGGAAAAACCCCACATCTTGGTGGGTATCACCAGCTTTCTCCAAGACTCATCGATCTGTTCCTGAGTTCACGGATAAAATCAGACTGACCTCCCTGGAAAGCACTCTGTGGTGACTGACCCAATGCTCTGAGCCCAGGTTACAGCTAGCAATGACAGAGAGTTTGCTGTGTTTACCTCTGTACCCAAACTGCCTTTCTGCTCCAGGCACAAAAAGAGCCTTTGAGCACACCAACAGCCCCAGCAGGCTGTCTGTCTCCTGCACCGCTTGCCCCTGGATCTGGGGTTCAAGAATGGAAGAACAGAGATGCAGCCGAGGCTGGATATGAGCCAGGCTGAGCCTAGGGGATAAATAGCTGCATTAGGCGGCTACTGTGCCTGAACTAATAAGCCCTGCAGGAGGCAGGATCTGTTCAATACAGCATCCTGCCAAGGCCCTGTAGTCTATCTGCCTCCAGGCCTGATGGGCATGTCCACGTGCTGCAGCAATCCATTGTGCTGCTGGAGCTGCAGGGGGCATCATCTAGCTGGGATGCTCTGCAGGTATCTGTGCCTTTGGTTTGTCTCTCTTTAAATGAGGTGGGGGACAGTGTTCTCTGACATCAGTTAAGTGGTTTGGGGTGGAGGCCAAAATACTTGAGTCTCCTGGTGTGGGTTAATCTTCTGTATGTGTGTGAAGGACCCATCTGCAAAACTGGTGCTTTGCCATAAATAGTGTAAAGCTGCCAATCTTTTTGGTGTCAGTAAGGCTGGAAGGATATGCTCTTCTGCTCTCACCACTGTAAATAGGTAAGAAATAAAATGAGGATGCTGAAGCTTAACTGTATCTACCTAAATTTATTTTTTTTAAATATTAATCCCTTAATGATGATTATACTGTAAGTAGAAAATATAAAGCGTTTTAGGAGCACTAAGTAATACTTAGAGGGCTCATTAATCCACAGTTAATATGCAGCCACCACTGAGAGGGAATGAAGCAATCATACCACTTCGGAATTACAGAGGATGCCATCTCCTCCTGGCTTCAGGAGGGAAGCGGAGGATGTCTGCTTAGCCTGGGACTGCAGGAGGAGGCAGAGGTGGACAGAAAATGATGGTCTGAGATAGACAATACAAGGCATTAACAGTCCCCTAATCTCCCTTTTCATCCTGCATTGAGGTTTGGGGGCAGATCTGTGCCAACATTGTGAGCTTTTCCCTAACAAAGACAGCAAAGTTGGCACATTTTTCTTTCAGCTTCCAACCAGAGTAAAATTCAGCCACCTAGGTCAAGGTTGAAGGTAGTGTTTTGGAAAATTGTGTGTCAGTGCAGCAACCTCTGTGTTTCTCCCTGTTAAATGCAAAAGCCTTGGGAGGGCAATCGTAAATCATCTAGGCTTCACCACACTGATGACCTGATTTTAAAAAAAAAAAAAAAGTGTGGTAGTATTCACCAGCCTTATCTTCACTGATAAATAAAAATGCTCTTCATCACTTTGAGTTTTCTTGGCGGTTCCCCATGCACAACAGTGATAAGACTGTGCCTCATCCAGTCTCAAGTATGATGAGTTTCCAGCAGAGGCAGAAATCTCAGTGTCTGCAGTACAGCCAGTAAGTCCCTGGGCCTTAATTCTGGGAGGTGGAGTTAATTGTCCTACAAAATGTCCAAATGTCAAGCGGAAAATAAAAAACTTGTCAGCTCAGTGATATTCAGCAGGTTCTTAACTGGCATAAAATTCAAGGGTGTACTGTGCACTGCCTCAGGACAGGGCAAAATGAGAATGGAGGGGCATGTCAGGCATTAGTAGATGATTATGTACTACATAGTCAAAGGCAAGGTCTTCCTTTGTCCTAGCAGGGAACTTGATTTTCCAGATATCTGTCACTACAGGAAATGAGCACTGAGGCTGTCACAGTTCCAAACTATTTTTTTTCCCACATATTCTCTTCCAGTGTGAGAGATAAGGCTAAGGCTGTGTGACCAGCTGAATTGCATATGGGATGCAATATGGTGTCATGGCCAAATCTCCAAAAAGGCTCAAATCGCATCAGCTGGAGGTGGCTGCCCTAGCTGGAAAGCAAAGAAAGGAGCAAGAGCAGGAAGCCGCCTGTTTTGGTGGGCTTGCCTCTCAAACCCAACCCCAAAGCTGAAGAAGGAAATAAATACATGAGCTCAAGGGGGTAAATCCTTCTCTGGACAAGAACAGTAGAGGTGCAGGGCCCCCTGAGGTCTCAAGCCTGCATCTGTGCTCTGTGGCTCACACATGGGTGGTCTCCTGGTGTGAAGCGACTTGTGGTCTACTGCAGTATTGGCAACCACCCCAGGCTTCATGCCAGGAAACAGGGGATGTGGACAGGTCATCTTCAAAATACAGCAGCTTGCTGCAAATCAGCCTCCTCCTTCCTGCTCTCTGCTGCCCTTGTTGCTAATGTGAATATATCTTCTGCACCTCGTCTAATCAAGAAGCTATGCCCAGGGAAGCAATAAATACCATATCTTTATGTGATGCTCTTGCTTTTCCAAAATTTTTAATCTAAGAATAACCCATTGATGTTATTTAATTACCATACAGCAGATGCCTTATTGCATCCAAAATACACCTATTTGCCTTAATTTTACAGTAGGTAATTAACTACCAACGACTTATTTAAAACATATTTACAGACGGAAATGTCAGAGATGCGTCACTTTTTCATGCCCAGCAAATGCACTCACAATAACCAATTTGGTGTTTAATTCACTTGCTTATGAGCTCACCTCTGAGAAATGTTATTTCAGAGAACATGTTAGCTATGATGCTTAAGCAGGTTCTCAGAGAGAGGATGCACCAGCTGCAGGTCAGCAATGATTTTTGCTTTATTATGTTGAGGTGTTTTGCTGCTCATATGGACTTACCATAGTTATGGCCTTCACATCATTTTAAAGTTAAGCTATTAGCCATACAGAAAATCAATATGTAATAGAACAATGTTCATTAAGCGAACCATAAATCAACTCTTCTGTAGACACAGCAGGTACCAAAAGCTTTCATAAAGCTTCTGGCCTGTCATGATCAAAGGAGACGAGGTGGTTACCATGAACAACTCATTTCTGTATATCAGATCTGGATTAAGTAATACATACATGCTAACAAACATTCATTAGGAAGGAAATTTTTACGTGTCAGGACCTAGCAACCATGTGGTCCTTCAAGGGTTCCATCTGCTGTAACTCCTTGGATAACATGGAAAGTGCCAAGCTAAATGGCTCTTCCACTTCTGCCTTGTACTTACAATATAGTTTTGGGAAGTGCAGCAGTGGTCCTTTAAATGAGGGTTTTACCACTGCCTCCTAGAATCACTGAGGTGTCTCTCAGCCACCAAGCCCAGGAACCACAGGGCTTTACGGTCCTGTCTTCCTTGGCCTAAATGAAGAGTGAGCACAAGACTGAGGATTTTCCCCTGCTTGTCAGACTTTGTCTACTCACAGCATATTCATCCATCTCTGAGATCAAGCATCTGGAGGGACCCTGTGAAGCTGGCATCAGGGACAGACAAAAGGAGGGATCCCATTTGAAACTTCACTGACACAATACAGGATGAAGCTTTGGCGAAGGTACAGTGAAATTTTCTTGCCTCAGACATTAATTCACATCCTTTAAAGCTAGAAGGGGCTCTTATGGCAACCTAACCAAACTACCTGCATAAATCCAAACCCAAGGTCCTCTCTCAGGAGCTTAAGACAATAACTTCAGCTGCCAGATGCCCTTCAGAAAGACCTCTAGTTTGGACACAATGACTTTCATCAATAAAGATCACATCTATGGACAAAATATGATATTTTTAGAAATTGTATTATCAGCAGAAAAAAAAAGGCTACACTTGATTACCTTGGAAGGCTTTGGGGAAGATGAGAAGACATTGTGCAGTGTTTTCTTTTTCCTGAATGTTAACAAAATAGCAGCAACTTGAGATCCCACAAAAAAAAACAGGAATAACCCCCTCCCTCCTGCCTGGGAGAACTTTGATATCCCCACTGAAACACTGCATCTGTTGTAAAAATAGAGTAACTTTGCTAGAGGTTGGAAGGGAGACAATGAAATAACCCCAGAAAAATAGATTACAACTGATTGAAAATAGAGGTTGTATCGATTTGGTGAGATTCCCATTCCCCAGGATAGTTTTGCAATAGGCTCGGTGCTTACCACATCAGCCTGTTCCCTCCACAGCACCTTTTCCCTGTGCTCCTCTCTCTACTAGCTTTTGCAGGTGCAGGTGCAGTTACAGCTCTTCTTGGCTGCTGGATCAGCACTTTCTGCCCTCTGAGGTTTTGTGAAAGTCATCCCAGCTTGCAAAACCACTGACTGGTGCTTCAGGACTCTGTAAAAGCCAGCAATATCTGCACACACCACTTACTCCCCCACTGCAGAGTCCCAGCTCTCTCCACTGCTTTCCCACAGTAGCTGCAGCATCCTTATCCTGCCACATTTTGCCAGATTGCTCCTTTACTTTCCCCCCAGTCACATCCTGATCAATCCAGCTAGTTTCACTATCCAGGAGCAGGCAGACAGCACTCTCCCCACAGAGCATCTGCTTCTACAGGCTCCTGAAGCAGCGCTGGTCATCCCACATCAGGGGGATCGGTAGTGGGCTTTCTGCTCCCTTAGCCTTGACATTACCAACCTGGCATCGTTAAAATGCCTTAACGCCACTTCTGTTCTAATTAAGTATTGAAACTCCTGTTTCAGGGGATTAGATATTCTTGTACCTTTTTTTTATACCTGCAGCAGAGAGTCCATGGCTCATTGGTCTGGAAAATGTCATGCTTGTATTTGGAAAATAGCCAGGCTTTCATAAAATGTTCCTCAAGTAGAAACTCCCAGTCTGCTTATAAATACTGTCACCTGTGTTTTAGACCTGAAGAAACCAGAGCCTTTCTGAGGTTAAAGCAAGGTCTGCGACACAGAAAGGAGAAAGCTTCAGTCTTTTCTCTTTTCATTAAGATGCCATTCTCAGTAATTTTGCTGAATGAGAGATGAAACTTCTTCTGAAGTCAGGGCAAGTCTCACAGGCTCAGCACTTAGAGGTTCACACCTCCCATCAGCAGAAAGAAAAGCCTCTTTTTCAAGCTGATCAAAATACATTTGAATTTGAAGTTACAGGAAGCCATTAATTATGCTGGTTTTAGAGATAATCAGTCCAGGCACCTGTCACATACAACAACAGAAATGCAGTACTGAAAAAAAAAAAAAAAAGTAAAGGTAAACTGATAGCATTTATTGTTGAGAAAAGGTGCCTGTTGAAGGACAGACGCTATTTCTTATCTCACCCTAAAGTACATGAGCTTTGTAAGAACGTCTCAGATCCTGGCAGGGCTGTTGTGCTACCTTCAACAGTCCAGAAAATTAATTAAGAAAGTTACTTTCAAGTCTGTGCTGCATTGTCTCAAGATTATATAAACTTTATACAAATCGTAGATAAAAGTTAAGACACTGTTCAGTTCTCAGGGGCAAAAGTGCAAAATTCATGCAAGATGCCTCCCGTTTGTCCCGAAGGGTATTGCTTGGCAGTGCCTGTGGGATGCTGCCTTCCAGCTATGCCTCTGCTGGTGCTGGTCAGTGGTCGGGAGACCTACAGCAAATGCCTTCTGCTGATTATTTAAGAGGAAGAGGGAAGTTTTAACTAAATTAAATCTGTGGTAGAATTTACTTAGCAATAAATTGCAGCGATGTTTTTATGCCCCTAATCTACAACTGGGAGCGTATTGTGCTCATTTCCTTGAGTTTTTATCCACCTTTGAACCAGAACTGGAGAATGGAGAGTCAAAGGGGAAGATGGTTTCAATGCCAAAACATGGAGTCTGGGTTTTGGTCTCTTCCCTATGGATGGGCAGGTGACAATCCCAAGGCAGGAGAGGCGAATGGCACCACACTGCTGGCAGCAGCTCGGAAGCTCAGCCTGGCTCTTTGGCCATTCTGCCAACCAAGATCCCTGGAGAGCAACAGGGTAATGGTCCTGTAAGTGGACAAATCTGCATTTTTCTCATCACTCAAATTCACACCAAAACTGATGATAATGTAAGGCTTGTACTTTTCTCCTGTCTTTTTCTTCCTCTTGGTATAACCAAGTGGTCTGCTATTAATGGACATGGATCTAACTGCTAGACGTAGCATGTTCGGCACTGAGATCAGGAAATGATCATTTCAGGGCCACTGCTAAGAAAACCTGTCAAAGTGTCTTGGGGCAGTGAAAATCTAGTATCTAGGGGATTAATTATCTGGAATTTAATGAGGTCAAAAGCCAGGTAGCAATTAAAAGTCTGTAGATGGAGAGAATAGTTTCGTAATGGACTTTGGTGATGAGGCTGGCTTAAAAAGTTTTTTCTCTCTCAACTCAGTCTGTTACCATTATTACTGGTTTTAGAGCGGTGCCATGAACCAGACTGCTGAAGTGATCCGCATTGCTAACTCTTTTGGGGGATTACGTTTTAAATGTGATATTTCAAAATTAGGCTTAAGTTTCTGCCAAATTGGAGCAAAGGAGATGTGAGTGTGTGTGTGTATATGTGTGTGTGTATGTGCAGCACATGTGCACTTATACACATCAACAGAAATGCATTGCAGAAGTGATGTTAGCACAGAGGAAATCCAGTATGAACATCGAAGACTGGTGGGTTATGTCTATACTGCTAAATAAAAGAGGGATGAGAAGTAATCTCTTTCCCGAAGCTAAATGCAAATGACTTCTTCAGCTTCAGGTCAGAGTTAGCTTTCACTACAACAATTTCACCTGAGAGAGATGTAGCAAGGGTGGTGTGAAGAGAGCCAGGGAGTGAGATGATTGTTCAAATATGTGGATGACCAGTTTTGGGATGCTCACTACAAGAAAAACATCGTGGTGCTGGAGCAAGTCCAGAGAAGGGCAGTGAACCTGGGGAACGGTGTGGAGCACAAGTCTTATGAGGGGCAGCTGAGGGGGCTCGAGGTGTTCTGGAGAAGAGGAGGCTTGGGAGGCCTTATCACTCCTTACAAAAACCTAGAAGGGAGTTGTAGCAAGGTGGGGATTGACCTCTTCTCGCAGGCAACAACTGACAGGATGAGAGTAAAGGGCCTCAAGTTGTGCCAGGGGACATTTAGATTGAACAATAGGGCAATTTTTTTCCCTGAAAGGGTTATCAAGCATTAGAACAGGCTGCCCAGGGAAGTGGTTGAGTCACCATCTCTGGAGGTATTTAAAAGATGTGGAGATGTGGTATTCAGGGACACAGTTTAGTGGTAGCTTTAGCAATGCTAGGTTAATGGTTGGACTCAATGATCTTAGAGATCTTTTCCAATCTAAAAGATTCTGTGATTCCAAGAAATATGTGAACAGTTTCCATTTATTGCTTTTAACAAAAACATGTTATCATCTCCCATATAGTGTCTACTTTGCATTAGCCAAAATCCAGTCCTATTCCCTGTTTCATCCAGTCCAGTTTTTCTGCAGGGGTCGTGTTTCTCTCCTAGTACAATAACAGTATCAGTTTGGTTATTGCTGTCATAGCAAGCAGATCTGACACGCTCCATGGCATCTTCATACAATGTATTAATTCTGGTTATGTAAAGTATTACAATAATTTATTGCATCAAACAAGATGCAGACAACACAATTAAAACACCATGGTGTAACACATAGAATATGACATTATAGACACATTACATGACTAGGTACATATCTATATATTAGTTGGCATATGGGGCCTAAGAAACGATTTGAGGAATTGAAGATATTTTTATTTTTTAAATCAAGAATCAGAATATAGCCACTCTGGGCTTGAGCAGAGCCCTTTCTTGCCTCTTAGAAAAAGACTGATGATCTTCTTACAGCCATGGACCAGCTTTCAATCACATGCTTTGTTTTTTAAAGCTATAATGAGATCAGACATAGCTCAGCTTTCCTTAACTCTCTGTGGGCTTGTATCAACGCAGATGTTCATTAAGAAGAGATAATGGTTTAAAAGCTCTAATTTTGTTACCCTCTCTGCCATCTAAACTGATCGTAATGTGATTAGGAAAGTCCTTTCTTACTTAGGCAGGGTCAATTTGTCTCAGAGGAGGTAGGGAAAGGAGACATTGAGGGTGCCAGTGCTGGCTTCGTGCTCAGAAATGTTATCGTGGCAACTAGGAGACTTGTTAATGCAGTGCCCTTCATCACATCCAAAGGCAGGGGAGAGCAACCCACTTCAGTCATTTGTTATTTATCTGGAAGCAACAGACTGCCACATTTCCACAAGTGCACTTTATACAAAAAGAGGCTCCCAAACCTGGTCGTTGTGGTTGCACCCGAAATGTCTGACATCACAGCTTCACCTCAGCACTGTGAGGAGCACGAGAAACCCAGTGCTTTGGGAGCAAGCTGCCAAAGTGTTGGCACTCAGAGCTTCTAAGCATTTCATATCATACACAACCAGACTGGAAATTAAAGAAGCAATAAGGGAGTTTAGCTTAAGGTCAGAAAATACCAGGATGCTCCCAAACCATGAGGAGCCTGTGTGAAATAATAACTGAAACAGGGAGAAAGTCCTAAAGACGTGTTGCTGCAATGTTGGCCAATGGGCCAAGATTTGGCTACAAGCATGGAGAGCACCATGGGCAGCAAGTTGCAGACTGGAGGGTCAGGGTGGGTGGGCTGTGGGGGTCATGCTAATTTCAGAGCTATGTGCCACAGAGTGGGGAGGGGGCAGCAGGGAAGGAAGGGCAGAGCTGTACAATGAAGGCCATCAGAGGAGAGATACATGATATAAGTGATGCTGAATGTGCCTGTGGTCAGGCCACATGTGCACTGTGTTTTGGGACAGCCTCACACTAAGAAGGTATATGGAAAGATTAAAGAGAAGATCACTTCTCCCCTTCTGCATTCACCTGTGTCAGGCCTGGGTGGAGAGAAACACCGCTAAGATTTTGAATGGGCACTCTCATCTGGCCCTGGGGTGTAAATTACTGCTTCCCTTCTCTGTAGTTCCCCACCAGGCGCCGCAGACAAACAAATTTTCAAAAGATGGTTTTACCTTATTCCTACAGCAGCTGCTCAGCTGCTGTCTTTGCCATCCCACCTGAAATGAGCAGGCTATCACAGTGCAGGTTAACCTTCATCTGCAAGGGCTGAAGACCCTGTGACCACCCTGCCTTCAGTACCAGCTCTGTCCATTTTCTGACAGGCCTCCTCGGACAAAACTAGCATGCCAGTCTTGGCTGTCCTGACCTCTCATTTCTTATGCACTTCTTTTCTAGTGTCAAATATAAAAGTTACCTGACTAAATGAAGAGCCCCATCTTACCAAGTGGAGGGAAATAGGTACGGCTAGGCTAGATGCAAAAGCAGATCATGAAGTGAGTCCGTGCTATTTTCATTGATTGTTGGGAGATCCTATAGTGACTAGATCATATGCAGATGTCTGTGAACCTCAGATGTTAGGTAAAGTAAATCCAACTTTTTGGTTTTGAAACCTTCAGTGATGTCCAAACTTTGAGATCAAGCACAAAACTTTAACCAAATTTTTCTTTTTGAGATCGTAGACACTCTAGCACAGCAGACTGTCACCTTCCACTACCTAAATGGTTCACATCTTCAAAAATATTTTGTTCTGTGGCTCTTTCTAAAATCTGAATTTTTGTCCTTAATAAGAGTCAACACTATGATATATTACATGCACCACTTTCCACTTGTGTAGAGGTGGAAATACAACTTTGGCTGCATATTTAACCCCTCTGCCTCTGTGGTAACATCCAACACCAACAAATAACGATGAAAGTGTTTCATTCTCATTACCTGCAGGGATAACAAAGATTAAAAGGGAGAACAAGAACAAAGGAACTGGATTTTATTCTGTTGGTCATGCTGGCTTTATATATTCGAGAGAGGAAACTGTAACCCCTGTTTTCTAGGTCGCTTTGTTCAAACACCTTTTGCTATGCACAAAGAGATTCTGTAAGCAGGATATACACAACTTTGAAGTATAACGCAGTTATTTATTGGTTGACGCAGACAAGAGGTAACTGAGATTTAATGTGTTGCCAGGCTAAGCATCAGAATGCTCACTGTCTCCCATAAGACACCTGAAGAGTCCTGGCTGGGCAAGCAGTAAGCCATCAGATGGGGAAGGTTTGCTTTCTACTGCACTTGTAACAGGTTCTCAGTGCTGCTGAGTGTCCAGTTTCCAACTCTGTGCCATCTAGGATTTTACATCTTCCCATGCTTGTATTTTTCTTCTTGAATCCTGGAGTTGCTACCTATCTACCTGCCCCTACAGATCAGAGTAAACTCTCTGTAGTCAACGGACTGAGATACCTCAGGTTTTCAATGGTCCCTCAGTAAGCAGAGGATGGACAAATTCCCATGATAGATGGTGGCTTAGCCAATGTACAGAAAATTGCGCCATTTCCTTTACCTGTTCATGAACATGACCTGCTGGGGACTCAGAGCAGGATCCAGCTCTTAAAATACAGTTAGGTACTATTTGTTCTCTAACTCCAAAATACTCACCTGATTACTTAGACACAATAAGAGTACTCTGTACACCAAAGTTGCCACTGAAAATGTGCTAATGTACCTCGTGTACCTCCTCACCCTTAAAGGGCTGATGTTTTTGGACCATCTTGTTCAGCTCTGCATCTTCCACTTGTACCACTCTGGGTGGAAAATTAGATAGTCCTATGCTGCCCAATGGATTAGATTCTGTATTTATTTTGTGAGTGTACCCAACGCAGACTGCCAGTGCACAGGACAGGGGAAGACACAACTCCCTAGCATCAGCTTTCAGTCTATATTTCATCTACTGCCTACAGAGCAACCTAGCAAACAAGAAGCCTCTCCCAAAAAGGAGGGAGCCACATCTACTACTTCCCACACGAGTGCCCTAATGGTGTAACGGATTGGAGCAGGAATCACTCTCCACTCTTTCTGTTTAAGCAAGGCCATCATGCAGGCAAAAACACAGGCATCTTTGCATAGAAGAAATATGATTCTATATCTATGTCTCTTATGCAAAGAGTAAACCACAGACTGGTTTCTTTTAGATACTGTCTCCTGTAAAACACAATCCACAGAAACTAGGACTGGATCTAAATTTATCTTCTTTCACATTGGCACGCAAACCTCAAAAGCCTCTGCTGTCCCCGTATCTCCCCGCTCCTAGCTGTAGTGGCAGTGGAATGGCTGCACTGGACTTGTTCTGGCTTTGTTCAGCTAAGAATTTGGTTTTGCAGTGGTTTACCCTTTCCGTATGGCGCTTTTTCAAGGTACCTGTCATGTTCAGTGATGGAGAAAAAGAAATAGCAGAAATAATGAGGGTTGCACAACGGTAAAGCAGCAAAGTGAGAAATGCACCACTCCAGTGCAAATGAGACTCGTTCTGACCACTCAGCATCTGCTTTTCTCCCTGGAGCCATGGCTTCTCTATGAGCGAAGTATACAAAACCTTGAGGTGCCTCCACTGAATCAGGATGTCACCCGCCCACAGCTAATCGTGTTCAACCGAGTGTAACCCTTCAACAGGTGTCTGTAGTTGTGTGGTTGCGATTGGGACATATAATGAGAAGCCAAATTTACTTGAGATACCCTTGCTCCAGAGTGGCAGTATCAGGAAACAAATGACATGAAAGCAAATAATGCACTCCTGTGGTCATAGTATATACATAAAATTAATTCCCTGTAACTGAAACTGATTGTTCACGTAAATCTCACTCTGCTTTTAAGCTAGGACATAACCTCTGCTTAATTGATATTCATACTTGAAGAAGAAGAAATCAATTTGGCACGTCTAAGGAGCCTTTAAGTTTTTCACATAGAAAGTCTTTCCCTGGCAAGTGAGCTTATCTTTTTATAGGCTCAGGTTTGTGAAACTGAAGATACACTTTAATAATTACATGCATAGATGTATCTCCCCTTGGTAGGCTTGGAAACAAAACCGCCTTCTGAATGCACCCTTTCCGTGGTCAAATGCCTAGGCATATGTAAACTTGCACAGATAGTTCCTATTCTTTCCCTTGCTGTCTCACTATTTCAGGGTAAAGTGCCCATATATAATTTTTTTTATTACTGTGTGCACGATCAAGCCCTGCGGGGGCACCTCCTGAAACGTGGGTATGACACTTCCATTCTTGTTTTACTGTTCTTTCACCACTGTCCACTCAGTAACATCCTCAGATTCAGGCAAAAGAGCACAAATTAGGTGGGAAAGGTCATTTTAACATCAAGCCTGCAGTGTGGGCATATCAGCAGTTAAAAAATATGATGCGCAAGAAAGCTCAGCCCCACTTCTAACTTACTGGAGCTTGGATGGGGTTAGCCATGTACCGTCATAAGCACACTCTTACTTAAAGCTCTGAACCAAGCAAGTGGAAGAGTGAGGAGTCTGTGCTAGATTTTGAAATGAGCTTGTACAGCAGGTTCGCTGCATGGTTATCATGCCTTGTTACACACACTGCCTCATGTCCTACAATTTATGTGCTAAGTAGTTCTAATATAGCAACCACATTGATTTCAAGGGCAGTTTGCAAAGTGGTGTGACTCTTCAGCTGACAGGGAAGGGAAAGCCTGAATGCCCTCTTCTAGACATAGAAGAGCTGCAATACAGCTGAGGAGTTGAAATCAGTCCAAAACAGCTGCTGACACAATGTGCACTTGAAGGAAGAGATGTTTTTTACATCGTGCCTTGTGAAAACAAACACGTACCTGACATGTAACTACATCTTGACATAAGATGCCAAAAGAAAAAGCCTTCCACAGGAAAGTGCTTATTATTTTCACTTCCAAATGACCGAGTGCTTAGGAAGGGTGCCAAAAGATGTCCCTGAAAGCTGACAGTCTCTGTGCAACCATTAACCTTCAAGGGCTTGGGAAGCAGCACATGAGCTCCCCTGATGTGAATTTCTACCTCTTGCCTGCTCATGCTGAGCCACCTATGGGCGTGGGAAATTTGGGTATGGCCACAGCAGGCCAAGGTCACAGCAGTGTGATGTACAGCATTCTCTCTGGATTTGCCTCATACCAGCAAACATTCTCCTTGATTGCCTTGGAGAGACCAGAGGCTGTTTCCACCAGGCACAATGAAGGAGCCACTCTGTGTGAGAGGCGAGTTAAACCACGTGGCCAGAAAATGTGCCACTTGTCCTCAGGGCCAAGGAATGACTCCTGACCTGTTTTATTCACCTGTATAAAGATAGACTAGGTTTATAAGTTAGGAATGAGGTCTGATTTTGAGATCTGGACCTTGATCACCTGCAGAACTTTTTAAATGGCACAGCTTCAAGCTTACCCTGTCTCCCCACAATGAAAGTATGACTGTAAGCCACATTGTGTCACCTGAACCGGGGACCAAGGTCTGTCCCTAGAACTCTTTTATTTGGCAGTTTAGGCTTTGTAAGTAAGACCTGTGTACCATTGCCCTTTAAAAGCTACAAGCCACGGTGAAAACATAGATGCTTACTTTGTCACATGGAGTCTTTCACACAAGGGACTACGTGGAACAGAATTTATCACCTAGTTGGTTAGTGTCAATGTACATCTTCATGTGGAAAAGAGAAGGCACAGAGTTTCTCCAGCTGGCTAGCTGAGATCCTGAAAGCAGTAGAAGTTTAGAGTGGGATGTTGATGTGTCATGGCTCAGTTAGGACAGAGTTCAAGGAAGAGCAGGGATGTTATCAGGAGAGCCTAAATTCGTAAAAATGCTGATCTAAAAAAGGATTTAGAGACAACAAGAGGGCCCCATTACACAGAATATTCTGAGTTGGAAGGGACCCACAAGGATCATTGAGTCCAACTTGTAAGAGAATGGCCTCAATAGGGATTGAATCCATGACCTTGGCTCTATTAGCACCATGCTCTAAACTTATGGCAATATGAGGACAAGCCAGTGTGGGGCCAGACAGATGGATAAGGAAGAGATAGACTCAAAGGGCTTGAAGGTGACCAGGAAGCTCAGAGGCAGGAGCAAGGTAGGATTCATCTGCAAAACCAGATATCTGCATCTGAGCTCAGCTTAGTCACTCTCAACTCCCCTTACAGGCAGTGGAGAAAAACAGCCAAGCAATACCAGAATCAGGACAATGTGAAACCAAACTGGGAAGTAAGTTTATCTGTAACTCTGCTACTCTAAAGCTTCAGATGGTTTAACTCAATCCTGATGTTATTTAATACAGTCTTTTCTAAATTTCCAGCCTGCAATTCTTTAACTGCAGTCACCTGTGTAAGGTCAATAGCAAGAAACTCCAGCAAAAGGATTTTGCAAGTCACTTTAGGTTGATACTGCTGTCACTGATACTCATTTTCACATCTGACTGTTAAGAAAGAGTTGTAGTTTACCTTGCTCCATATTTTAATTAAAAATTTCTTCTTAAAACTCTTTTTAACCTCAGTTTCTCATCCTCAAACTTTCGCTTTCCTCTCATCTTCTACCAGTGGGCACCTTAATGTCCACCACCTGGAGTTGTGACTGTATCTCCTCTTTGCTATTCTCTTACTGTCCTTTCTACTTCATTGCCTGAGTTGCATGACTTGAAATACAGTAGCCAGCCATCACTGTCACCAGGGCACTGTTCTAAGTACAAACGAAATTAAATGTTGAGCAATAATAAGTGCAAATGAAACACAAATCAGTATGACATATCACCACAATGCTGAGGGTCTTGAATTGTAAGGTTTCTTTTCCTTAAACTATTGTAATTTCACAAGACCTTCTATGTAACTACTCTGTACCCAAGGGCAGTACCAGGCCCACAGCATTTAACACAACACAAAATCTTCTCCACAGTCTAATAATTTGGACAATCTCTGGTGAGTTTTACATCCTGTACAATTCTGCTGCTGACTACCATTCTGATAAAAGAAAAAAAGGAGCATGAGCCTGTTACTCCATTTACTTAATGTATCCTCAATAGCATTGCCCTGTAATATGTCTGTGACCAATCAATACTTGATATAATTTTAGCAAATTGTGCTGGATCAAGCCCCAAAGCTAAAGCAGATCGTGGTGTAAAACAGGCAGCAGAAATAAATGGGGAGAAATCTCATGTGGAAAACAAAGTAGAGATGTGACTTGCAGGTCTGCCTTTGCAATGCTGATGTCACTACCTCAGGTCCACCAGAGACACAAAGCATCTCTAGGGAAAGAGCATTTGTGATGCTTAAGTTGGGACTGCATCAACAAAGAGGGGGTGGGAGGTTTCCCATTATAACTGCATCAGCACTTTCTGTGGAAAAAGGTTCTCTGCTACCTGCCCTGAAGTTAGCTGGTCTCACCCGTGTGACAAGATGCCAAGCAGGGATGAGACTAAGCGGGGATGAAGTTAATGATCTTCATCCCAAGCTGCTGAGTACTGGGTTTCTCTGATTTGTAGTGGTGGAGGATCTATGTTCATACAGTCCTGTCCTGTGCTGGAGTGGACTGACCTACGTGGCTGTGGATGGAGGAAAGCAGTGAAGTCTTTCATTGATCATTTATCTTCTGGGCTATGGTGCAAATCTGAAGTGGGTCTTGCCATATAGCTTCCCACCATAACCTTGTGCTTCCTTGAGCCCATTGAAACAGGGCAGTCAGCTCTTGCTCTGCTGTAGAAAAAAAGAGTTAAAGTTTGGATTTCCTTCCATCCAGTGCCAAGTTGCAATGCCACTGTAGAAAGGAAAGATCCCTAATGCACATGGTAAGAGTAGAATACTGCTTGGGTTACTTTCTCTGTGGATACACTCTGTGACAGAGTGTGGACAGACCTCTGTGAGTGAAAGAAAACGGGACAGTTTTCCATCTTATGACTAGGATGAAAAAGAACAATGAGTTAACTAACGGCTAGCTATTACTTTATTAAATGGCAGTCAATTATTACAATTTTCTTTCCTGCAATATGTGAGACAATACCAAGGCACCGTGTTGCACAATGGAGAAAGCCTGGTGAGCCAGGGCAGGTTGCAGGGAGGAGAGAAATGTTGCTGGGTCAGGGAAGGTTGATCCAGAGTGTAGCTGTAGCACAGGCTCAGATCAGGACAGGCACTGTGGTGCTAAGGTGGACAGGTGTGATGGCTCCACAGTCTAGGGACAGGAGGATCTGAGCAGAAGTGTGTCTTGAGCTTGAGACTCTACAGAACTGCTAGGGTATAATTTTGCCTTCACACAGCTCAAAGTCAGGTTATCCACGCCATTCTTCAACATATCTCCTAAAACTTGGAAGCTATTTGTTTCCCTGCACTGAGGATGCTTTTGAAAGAGAACAGCTTTGTTACCTGGCAGCAGGGACGGGTCTTCAATCAGCATCAGACTAAGTACACAGGAATCCGTCAGGGTGGCTGATATTGGGAGTAAACTGCCTCTTTGGTGGGCAATTTAGCTCCAGGCAATGATGGAGGGAAAAGGGCCAAGCAAGTACATGGCTAATTGCTCCTTTGTCTCTGTGAATTCCACCGTGTGGCAGCTAGACTGCATTTCCGGGTAGCAACAGGAGGAAGCCTGTGCAAGTGGAAAGTCCTACTAGGCTCTGTGATTTGGATCCACAGCTCAAGGTCCTGTCATCACTGAGCTTTTCCCACATTTAATTCTAGAAAAAGCCTCTGGTAAAATCAGTGTTCATCTCATTATCAATTCAATTTTGTGACAGCCCTGCTAGGGCTCTTAATTCCTTGTGTTAAAACAACAAATGAGATGACCCAACTGCAATCATGGGTAAGTAATCATTCACTTGTTATAGTGCCTCTCACCCAAAGGACAGAGATGAAAGTTTGTCCTCCTAATGGCAAGAGCTGTAAATTAGTTTTATTTCATTGTTAAATCTAGAGGACTGAAAATTAGGATGACCAGCCCTTAGCTGGGAAGAAAATGTGACAGCTCCAGGGATTTTCTGCATTAGGCAAATAGGCAGCTCATAATCACCCATTAAACAGTCACAGTGGCTGTGTCCTGACACCCTTGCTACTCAGAGTTGTGATTCTTCTAATACACTGAACATGGGGAAACTTCTCAAGTGTGATGTCCAGTACTGGGTCAGTGACCCCAACTCCGCTTCTAGACAAGGAAGGGAAGTTAACATCTCCTGCAGGTGCTCGCAGTAATTTCATGTTTTGCTGAAGATGGGCATGTTCAAGACAAGTATGATGAATTGCTTTGTGGAAGTACATCTTATCTCCATTATTAAAGGAGCTTCAAATGAGTAGGTCAGATTTGAACATGTCTGTCTTTTAGACAAATACATTTAGTCAAGAAAAATCCCACCCAAACTTTATCCAGTTGTTCGTCACAGGTGTTTCTTCTGCTGAATAATGTTATCTTTATCCTCAAAGTCTTTTCGAGCCCCATGATCTAAAAGATGTTATCCTGAATTACCACAGACTCACTGTGGATTTGGAAATTATGGAGTAAGCCATCACTACATGCTTATAGGGTGGAAAAGCGGGAAATGAAGGCTTTGAAAGACAGATGGAAGCTGTGTTGACAGGGGCATGAAAGTGCCTAACAGCCTTCACTGAGCAAGTAGATGCTGGTGAAGTCAAAGATACACTTGAGTGGTTCCCCTTGGGAGTGTGTCTCTCTTGCAGTAACTTCACACATAATTCGTGCCTTTGGCATGGCCAGACTGCATAAAACACTACACAGACATTCCTGCTTGTTAAGCCTGATCCCAGAGGGATTCCCTGAGCTCTCCTAGCCCTTTATGAAACCAGAAGGTGGTGTAATGCCCACCCTGACTGACTCAGGTTGTCACAGAATCATAGCCCAACACAGAGCAGGTACTGCAGCAGGAATGTCTGTGGACTGAGGGCACCCTCAGAGGGCAGTGAGACTGTTTCCCTCTCTAACTTGGTGCACCCTGGCCTAGGGGGCAGGTAGGCAGCACTGGAGTGTGAGAGACAGGAAGCAGATCTTCTCTCAGTCTCCCATCCCTTAGACACCATGCTTCCTTCTTGCTGCCCTTTGGGAAGAAGGAAAAGAGTTTGTCCTGGTAAAGAAAGGCTGGAACGCCTTTGATGTGATGGAATGAGTGGTCTGTCATCTTGTTCAATAGCATATCACACAGAAAGATCTATAAAAAGCTCCCTATAGAAAGCTGAAAATGAATTTAAAAAATCTACCCCACTCTGAAATCCTCAAAACACATAAGTGTATCAGAATAGTTGTAAAATTATTCACTTTTATGATGTGCAAGTTATGGAGTATTGTACAGCCAGACAAGTTTATAGGAACATGTCTTAAGTTGCCTGCATGGGGAGGACCTGACTGTAGTTAAAACATAAAACCTTCCCACAAGACAAGTGAGGGTGTGAGGAGGGACATTAAAGTGTGAGAATGGCTTTGAATAAGATATGTGGCCCCTTTTCTCCCCTTCCCCAGTGCTACACTACATAGGAAATTTTAAAACAGAGAACCGGGGAGACCAGAGCTGATAGAAAGAGCCTGTGGTGCTGCAGCTGGAGCTGCACAGTCTAAGCCAATAAAAACAACTAGACTCCAGGGACAGCAGCTCTACTAGGTGATGGGTCTCTAACCTCTGATTTTTCATGTTTTACCCATGAACAACACGATCATACCCTGCCGAAATCCAGTAAGTCAGCCTCACCTCAGTGTCTAGTAATATTATGGAGCAGATCCTCCTGGAAGATGTCAAAACATGAGGAAGACAGGGATGTGATTAGAGACAGCCTACATGGTTTCACCAAGGACAAATCATACCTGACTATTTTAGTAGCCTTCTTCAGTGTAGTGACTGTATCAGTGGACAATGGAAGAGCTACAGATGTCATCAACTTCTGTAAGGCCTTTGATACAATCCCCCACAATATTCTTAGCTCTAAATTGGAGAGACATGGGTTTGATGGATGGACTGTTATATGGATAAGAAATTGACTGGATGGCAGCATCCAAAGAATTACAGCCAATGGCTCAGTATCCAAGTAGAAACCAGTAATGAGCAGTGTGTCCCACAAGGGTCCACACTGGGACCAATACTACTTAAAAACTTTGTGAAAGATATAGACAGTGGAATTCAGTGCACCCACAGCAATTTTGCAGATGACATCAAGCTGAGGGTGCAGTTGATTCACTCAAGGGAAGGGGGACCATCCAAAGGGACCTTGGCAGGTTTGAGGAGTAGGGCTTAATGAATCTCATGAAGTTCAACAAGGCCAAGTGCAAGGCCCTGCACCTGCATCAGGTATCAAGGCAGGCTGAGTGGTGAATGGATCCAGAGCAGTCCTGTGGAGACTTGTACTTGGAGATACATGCCCATATAAAATCAGATATGACTTGGCAATATGCCCTTGCAGCCCAAAAAGCAACTGTATCCTCGTCTGTATAAGAATAAATGTGATAGCAGATCAGAAGAGATGATTCTGCCTGTCTACTTCCCTCTTGTGAGACCCTATCTGGAATACTGCATCCAGCTCTGGGGGTTCCCAACATAAGAATGATGTGAATCTCTTAGAGCAGGTCCAAAGGAGGGCCATGAAGGCGATCAGAGGCTGGAGCATTTCTCTCATGAAAACAGGCTGAGAGAGTTGAGGTTGGAGAAGAGAAGACCCCAGGAAGGTCTCATTGCAGCTTTTCAAATCATAAAGGGGGCTGATAAAAAAACACAGAGACACTTCTCGCTGGGGCCTGTAGTAACAGGACAAGGAGTAACAGTTTTAAACTGAAAGAGGGCAGGTTTAGATTAGACATAATGAAGAAATTCTTTACTATGAGGATAGTGAGACAAAGGAACAGGTTGCCCAGAGAAGTTGTGGATACTCCATCCCCGTAAGTGTTCAAGGCTAGCTTGGATGGGGCTTTGAGCAACCTGGTCTGTGATAGATGTCCCTGCCCATGACAGGGCAGTTGGACTAGATGGTCTTCAAAGGTCCCTTCTAACTCCAAACGTTCTGTGATTCTCTTGAGGGTGGCACACTTGAGGGGAAGTACCAGCAGGGTAGAGGATGTCAGTGGATTCCCTCCCCAAAAGAGCAGTGCTGCAGGAGGCACAGCAGGGAGATTGACTCAACCCCTCCTGGATAGGATAGACAGTAGCTTTCTGTAAGCAGAAATTTTCCCCTAGAACATTGTTGTGTTTTTTTGGGGGCTTTTTTTCTTCAACAAAATCCTTCAAACTTTCACTCTATTAATAGGGATGGAACATTGTCTTCTCTGGCTAAGCTAAGCCTCCTTTTCTGTTCTTTCTTTCCACGTGCATCCTCCCCATGTGAATAAAACTTCTAGAAGAACTATCTTTGAAAATCTGAGGGGGAGGAAAAAGAAGGAACAGCCTATGATTCGTACAAAATTAAAAGAAGCATTTGTGACACAAGCCAAATGTTCCCAGCGAAATTTCCCTTTCCTTACTGCAAAGAATATATCAATGAAACATCTGCATACATTACATAAACTAAATAAATCTACCCAGACTTGAAGTTTGTTTTTCATGCCCAAAGCTAATGGCTTACATGGGTTTTCTGGATTGTTTTGTGATTTGTGTTTTTTTCCCCTTTCTTAAGCCTGACTGCACAAACTCAAGACACACTTCCAGCTGACAGTAGAATAATGATGAATTTTAGGTTGTCTTGTAACAGGGAGACTTCTTCATTCCATGCCACGCTCACATTGCAGGTACCCAGAGCAAGGGCAAGCTGAATGTCACTAGTGGAGAAGGGGCAGAGATGTGTAGGGGAATGCAGAATTAACCCTGAGCCCAGAACAACATGTTTTCCTTTTTCTTCCTAGTGTTCCTGAAACCTGAGCATGACCCCACTGCACCAGGCCCTTGTGGATGGGTTTGAGATGCTCATCGCTTGCTGGTACTAGCAATGCCTCTGCAGGAGGGAGACAGGCATGATTTTAAGCCACTCTTGTATTTCCTGAAACACAGCTCTTACGAGAAGATCTTAACCAAAAATGAGGAGTCTCTTATGCCTCATACATTGCTCAGTGACTGCTACAAAGACATAGGCACATGCTCTGAGACAGGACAGGGAGACGGGGTTGGCATCATTGTGAGCCCTGTTCTCCCTCGTATCTCGCTTACATGGCCCCAGCGCAGCAACTGCACTCAGCTGTGACCTGCCTGGTACACGTTTGGTGGCACATTACCTTGTGACAGCTGCAAGACCAGTGTGACATAGATCACAGAGCAGATCCTTGTCCAGAAGGGGTATGTACATGGGATTGGAGACATTTGTCCCACCAAGAGAGTCTGTGGGCTTGCTCAACAACCACTACCTCATCCCTTACCTCCTTCCTTTGTGCCATCCTTTGGCACTCCCGGGGTGCATTTCTGAAAGAGCAGTTAATGGATTTACATGTCATATAATTGTGATAGCTGGAGGTTGTCTGGTGGAAGGGGAGAATTTTGATTGTCTCAGGGTGGATTTGGTCTAATTATCTCAGATGACACCAGCAAATCTGCTTCTCTTGGAGACACGCTGTTACTGTAGTAACTTGTAAATGAATATCAGATGATGAGATGATGAGTTATTCAGAGGCAGTCTGAACTGGTAAGTTTATGAGCACAGTGGGCAATCATTTCTTCTCTATTTTCTTTTTTTTAATTCTTTTCCATATTAATTTCTTTCTCAGTGTGAATGTAAACCAAAAAATCAACAGGTCAGATACAGGGCTCTTGTGAACTCTGCCTTCCCTATCAGACAGAGCAGATGCAGCTTGAAATTACTTTATCATTTTGCTTTTAATTAAAGCCTATAATGGTTTTGCACTTTGTTAACAGACTTTATCCAAAATACAAAGTGGATGAAGGATGAAGTGAATCTTCAGATAATTCTGCATTTTTTATTATCTCTTTTTACACATGCAGGCTGTTCATTACATCACCCAGAGCCACAGTCAGCAGTGCCTCATGAGCAGTCTGTTGATAAACAGTGGTTGCACCCTGCCCTTCTGGAGAAAGGGCTGATAGCATGTGCCTTGGCTTCGATACTTGCCTTGTGTGGCCAAAGCGGATGGTGTTTAGTGACATCATCCTTTCTTAAAACAAGGTATAAAATCTTGTTTTAGTCCAAAGAGAAGAGAGTAAACATCCATGACCCAGTGCATCAGCAGTTGCAATGCAGTGTCATATATACTGCACTGTGGCTTATTATCACTGCCTTGTATCCAGTCCTGAAATGCAGCAGAGAGAATACAAGTTGCAGATGAGGTTCCAAGGGCATGTCTCACCTCTAGCCTGGCTTTTTGCAAATCTGTAATGGTTTCAGCCTTTCAGTGAGCCTGGGAAGTTTGCCAGGAGGGTGCTCAGGCACTCCCAGAAATGAACCAGAGATGAAAATGATCAGATTGTCTCCAAACTACCAACAGAGGAGGAAAACTGTTTCTGACCTGTATCTGTCCACGCTTTCCACCTCTACTGCTGACAGTAGCTGTAGCTCAGGATCCAGGATCTGGTTAATCCCCAATAACCATTTACCCTTCAGGGAATCTCCTCATGACAGAGACAGTCTGTCTCTGCTCCCTCCATGGTATGCATCAGAGACATCAGCTCCTGCTCCACCACAACAGCTTCAGTTCAGCTCCTCTTTTGGGTGCCTCTGGAAAGGGCTTAAATTATACTGGCAAGAGCACAGTAGTGGGCTTCTCCTTGAGGAACAGAAGCAGTTTATTGTCTTCTATTGTTCCATTTCATATGAAAAGCTCTTCAAAATGCCTAGAAAGCCACTCTTTCTGCCAGAGGATTTCAAGTAGCAGAAAGGAAAGGCAGGTGAGGGTACTGAGCATGGGTGCAGCAACTTGCACTCAGCAAGGATGCTCTCTGGGCGCTATGAACATATCTGGTCCTATTTGTTCCCGCAGTCATGGTCTCACACTGTCTTCACCCAAAGCCAGGATACCTTTTTTTCTGTTGTTACAGCTTCATCCTTAGTTAAGCTCTTGGAGCAGGCATAGGGCAATCATCCCAGAGCAGGTGCTGCATATCAACTTGCCAACCTGGCAGATCTTCACAGGTGCAGGTGTTTCCATTTCACCAATTTCATCTCCATGCTTTTCATTTATTCTGTCTAGCCAATAACTGCCAGATGCTCCACAGAAATTGCCCATGCACATGGTTTGCTTATATATACTCAGTGTTTTTTATTCCTCAAAGAGAGCACAGAAAGTGATATCAGGTGAGATGCATCACATGCAGCAGATAAACCAGAATCATTTGCCTGGGTGTCCATGACCCAGCTGCAGCTTTGGCTGAGATACAGCAAAGTGGTGTGTCTCCAATTCAGTTTGAAACATAAGAGGTTTCAGTGTCCTCCCACCTGGGCTGGGAAGGGTTCATCAAACTTTTTGTTTCAAAGCAGAAGAGCTGAAGAGCATGACCTTGCTCCACCCTGCCCATGTCTACACAGGTCTCTCAGAAAGCATCTATGGAACTGAAATGCTTTAGTGTGAATCCTGTTTATATTTCATTATCATTACATTGTTTTCAATATATTGCAGAATGTCAAGTTTATTGAATTCTTTTGCTTGTACTTCAAGGCTGCATGGTAGTTTACGCTGAAAAAACTTACTTTTTTAAAGAAAACAATGGGATTTAATTTGGGAATAATGTCTTTCTTTCTATCTGGGATACATTTAAAATGCTATATCATAGTCTTGCTATATCTACCACAAAGATATTTTTTTTCCAAAATACCTCTAAATATATGTGGTATCATCTAAAATTCAGAGTTGTCTGATAGAGAGAAGTGTGTGCTACAGTGTGGATGTGTACTAAAGTCGTAGTTATTTCTGCATACTCAGAGGTGTGTAATTAGCATGAGGACAGCCATTAACACATCCCCTATGCTGTGTCACCAAGTCACACCTGATTATGTTGCAAAGCGAGACTAGCCATTTGATAGTAGGAAAAACAAATCCTTCCACTGCCGAAGCTGCAACTAATATTCAGTTCTTAAGAAATTCAACTGATGCATTCATAATGAACAAGATTTTGTGTAATTAAAATTTTAAATAAATCCCAATATGAGCCCTGGTTTGGATCTCTTAATTTCAGATATGAAAGTATAGCTTTTGACAAAATAGGTTGAGGGGGTTGGGGTTTTTTTCTTCTTTTTTTCTTTCATCTGAGAGATTTAAAAAATCTTATTAGCATATTAAAAAAGAGCAGAAGATAAATTAAGTGGAGACCAGGATTAAAAGACTCACTACTTTCTTCATGTCACCTTTATAGTTCTTTTGAGCATCTGTCCCTGGGTGGTGGGCGTAAGTAACGTGGAGGTGGATGTTAGTGGGTGGCAAGGCTTTTGTGAGGCAGAAAGAAGCTGAGAATTAGAAAATTATTGGAGGCAGTTTCCATACAGATGAGAAGAAGCAATCAGACTCTGAGAAGCCCATAAAGAAGAGGAAGACAGCAAGAAAACTGAATAAATGGTACACTTCTCCAGCAAAGAAATTGCCAATTTGTTTCAAAAGAAACCCTCAAAGTTGCCACGGTTGCTTAAAGCTGCTGAAAACCCTGAAAGCTGCTCACTCAAAGCATCTCACAGCTGCAGGCCTGGGTCCCTCCTTGTCTGTGGAAATCTTTAGGTCACAGTCAAAAATCCACTGAGTTCTCCTGACTCATTTCTAGGCTGCTTACCTACCTATAGGGTGACTGCATCTCTTGTTGTTTCTTGTCACACACAGGGAGGTGGAGGAGATGAGGTAAATAATGACAAGTTATTAAGGAGTTCCTGTAGCTATGAGGAAACCCACGTTGCCAGTGTTACACCTGATCTGCAGATAGTTTAATCACTTGTAACTGCATCTGAGGTTAATGGAGGCTGGATTTAGAATATATCAAGTGCTCTCAGAGGCAATTCTACTATGAAAAATCAGGGGCTGGCTGATACAAGTTGGACAAAAAAATATGGTCACAACACTAGGATCTTTAATCTCTCCATGCCTAAATTCCTTGACCCAATAGTGAGAGAAAATACTGCTGTTGTGCTTCAATTCAACATCAAGGGTATCAGCTGACAGGTGCCTGTTATGCACAGAGACAGACACAGCAATGAGCCTCACAGAAGAAAAAATTACATGGCAAAATGCACCTCTCTCAGAAGCAGTTTTAATAAAAAATATGCATTCTAAAATTTGGGACTATTTTCACAAGGGCAAATAATAAAATTTAAAAGAAAAGCTCATCATCAAGATGCATAGGCTTCCACACCCCCCCAAGTCCCACTATTTTAAACAAAAAAGGTATCAGAATAGTCTAACCTGGACAAAAGTGTGTTTTTTCCCACTGCATTATTCTCAGAAACATTTGAAATGGATGTGTGTTATGAGTCTATATATAAACATGTGTATGTGTGTTTACACAAGTGTACATGTGATTTAATATATATTTTAAAGTCAGCCAGAATCAGGCATTTTGCCAAACAATGTAAGTTTTACGAAGTTATACACAATAAGAAACTATATCTCATAGTGGGTTTGGCCATAGGAGGAGGCAGCCTCAGCACAGTTGATGGGTTTGTAAAAAGGGGTGTTAGCGCAGCCCCTCTCAACCTCTGGCTCCTGCCAAGGGTCACAGCTGCCATGAACATATACAGCCCCTACCGACTCTCCTGTAAGCCAGCCAAGAAAGCTGAGGATGTAGAGGAAAGAGTTTGGATACATGGAAGGAGCAGTTCCTTCTTGGTGGGAGGCTTAGGCTGCAGTGGGACTAGGGTAGAAAGGGAGCACTGTCTTCTAGTTTGGACTGGCTGGCGTGTCCATTGGCTTTATTTTTATCTTTGCTGTTTTCTGTGTGACCCTCCTCAGTAGCCCCACAGTGATGGCCTTCAGACTACACCACTGACTTCCCCAGCCAGATAGCCCAGCACATGGGTGAATTAATGAGTGTTTGCAAAGTGTGTGTGATCACTGGAGGAAATACAGTTGCACGGGTGTGAAGTGCCTGGAAGAGGATGATTATTTGCAGCACCTGTTCTGCTGTCAGAAACCCTTATTCACTGGGCAGTGAACTTGTCCTCGTCCTCCCTCCTTGGGATATTCTCAGCACACACTGGTACTGTTCACAGGCTGATTTTTGCACATTATGTGCATTACAGTAAGTAAAAGTATGAACGAGGCATCCAGATTTCCAATATAACGCTCACGAGAGCTGGAAAGTGTGGAAAGGTGACACTTAACCTTCTCTCTGAAGACCTGAGCATGTTTATTCTTTTACAATGTGGTGGTGCTACTCACCCTCCTTATACTGCAGGTCATCAGTGTCTGGGTCCCCTCCTGTGGGATGGGAGGACTGTTTTCAACCCTTCCTTACTCTATGGGGTTTATCTTGAGTAAATTCACTATTTTCAAGTCAGAACTTTAATGATAAGGCATTTGGCTGCTCAGAGAAGCAGCCACACTTGCTGTCCCTATTGAAACTCTGCCAATGCGGAGCAAGGAAGCAGGGCATGAGGAGCGATGCCAAAGACCTTTCGCCCAGGTGGGTGCCTCACCTTTGCAGCTGTAGACTCAGAAATGTGCTTCTGGCTTTTTTACCTCTTGGAGATCTTGGAGATCTCTAACTCTTGAATCTATCCTTCATACTTCCCCTGCATTTTCTATCAAGTCACTGGAGGTGACTTGAGTAGTGTAGCAGTGGTAGGGAGCCAAGGATTTACACCCTCATGTGAATAGGCATCTGCTTCTGTCTCCACAGGCTGTATTGTCTCCAGTGCAGTAGGAGAAGCCCATAGTGGTACAGCTCTTCCCAAACTAAAATAGGGTTGCCCTTCTGCTCTTTGTCTAGAAACTGGTAAAACTGCAGTGAGGATGTGTTTGGTCCTGGCTGCATGTAGAGAGCAGTGTCCAGGGGGATGTTCCTTCAGCACCTCCTGGGATCAAGCAAATTGCATTCTCCATGGGCTCTGCATGGGCTGTGAAAGGAACTGATATTCTTCAGAGTTACCCACCCACTCCTCAGACATCAGAGGTAAAACAAGTGAATCACACCTAGTGTGGTTTGTTGCATTTTTAGCAGAAAACCTGTGTCCCAGGTCCAAGCATAATCATGGTTTGATTATTTTTTTCATGAGAAAAGTACCATGTGTTTATAAATTGCTCTTTGCCAAATTACTTGGTCTTAAAAAGAATTACACCGTAATAAGCTGCATCATTAAAAAGAAATTTTTCTGTGAGCAGCAGAGCCTGGTTTCCTGCAGTGTGGTGCCTCATGGTGGGATTATGTTGCGTCTAATGAGGAGCACTCTGTCTGAAGCCTTTTCTCCTGTTCATAAAGACACTGTCTCATGTGGGTTTGCTGGTGTCTATAATACATTTGGGATCAAACTGCCATTGTTTAGGTTCTCTCTTGTCTGCCAGCGTAATACTGCCCACGTGGCAAACTGTTCCTCCCTGGAGACGTGCAAGGGTCAGACTTCTATACCCTGATGCCTCTTCTCATAAAAATGATTGAAAATTAAAGCATTTGAGATTTCTATCCCACAGTTCAGCTGGACTGAAATTGGCCAACAGGCTAAATTGAAAATAATACTAGACTGGCACAACAATATAATAAACCTAATTTTATTAGGTAATTGGGCAATAAATGATGGAAAGTAAATACTGGAGCAGATTAAACATGGGAAAAAATGTTCATAAATATTTATTCAAGCATTTAAACACACTCAAGGTGACCATTTTATGCCCATTTTGCATTTCAATTTTATTGTTTCAATTCACAGTCACATGAATCATCAGCAAGGGCACAGACACCCCAATAGTTACATTCATACCTCAAAAGTAAGAGTAAAATAATATTTTCCTCTGAGACTTTTTTTTTTAAAGTGACAGAGAATTACTAAATGTTTATTTAAAAATACTACAAATTTAAGGTTTAGAAACAGGAATGTTGAATAATTCAGAAACCAGATTTTGAAGATAGTTCTCACCTAGTCAGAGAATAAAGATAAATCATGTGGTTTGTGCTGGATTTCAGAATTTTCAATAAACCTGAAATGAGCAAAGTCAGACCAGAAATCCTTTGCTGAAGTAGTTCATGGAAATGTTTCAGAAATGTGAGATGTGACAGAGAAATCACAATTATTTGTGCACATACACACAAAATCACAAATTAAGGAAAGAAGAAAGATATATTGAATAAATTGCTCATTGCAATTTATATTCCTAGTTCCTAAGCCATAGAAATGTGTTTGTCATAAAGAGATTTTTGGAGACATTTGTATTTTCTTACCTTGGACGCAGTTTAGATGGATGAACTACCATTGCTCTAATGCATTTCTAAATTCAATTACATCCTCAGTGGAAATGGTTTCTCTGACTCTTGTAATCTTTGGAGAAGAATTATACACAGTCTATAAAGCTTCACATTTCAAAACCTAATTTTGAATGTTATTCAAGAGGTTAATTTAAGATTCATCTTCCAAAAGGGGAGTTAAATAAAACTGATAGAAGGTTGGAACTTGTCGAGTGGTTGAGAGGTTTATCAGCATGTGAGTACGAGTTCATTAGTTTTAATTAGTATAATCACTAATGTTGCATTAACAGTTTGGTGAGAGAAAGTAATTGCTCACACCCACTGTATTAGATCGGGAGATTAGAATTCATTTTATGAGGCAATTAGCATTTCAGGAATTTTTTTTTTAAAAGGCTTTTACGATCTGCCACTGCAGTAACCTCCTTCACCAAAAAGAGTTTAAATTAACCATAATGTTCATCCTAATGGGATGCAAAAAATAATGCAGAATTAAGTGTGAACCAGCAAATCCCACTGTGATAAGCAGGAAGCTAATGCCACAAACCTTGATTAGTTTATAATGACCTGCTTTATTTCCCAGACAATGATAGTCATTTATCTGTCCTCAATTCATTGTGTTCCTGGAAAGTTTATATTCTTGAATTTGACACAGCAAAACAAATAAAACTGAGGAAGGGAAAAGTAGAACTGTACTATTGAAGTAATAATTCTCCAAAGAAAAAGGAAGTTTCAATAATAGGGCTTAACTAGTCAATTATTCTTCATATCAAATGCCAGAGGAAGAAGAAACATCTCCCGTTAACATCCAGTGCCTTGGGAGGAAACATGAAATTCACAGCAGCAGCAATCACAACCTTGCTCTGCCCATCACATTCCTGGGCAGCTACTGACAAAATGAAAATGGAGCTCCAGGACTTGTCATCCTGGTTGGCGAGGAAGCCTTGGTCATGTGAAAGTTAGGACAATTCACCCAAGAAATTGCCTTCCAAAACATCCTATAAAGCAACTGTGCATATTCTGGTGGAAAAAACTACTTAGAGCAAGGCTGTAATGAAAGACATCATGATATCCATAAAGAGATGAGAAATACACCATTTGCAACAAATTTAGCACAGATTTTATGGAATTATGCTTGCCCCTGATTTAAACAAATCTCTGCTCAAAAAATATCTGAATAAATCCCAAATCTGCTATGACTTGGATGTGGTATGGAGGAGAACAACTGTTAGATGCTAGAACTACAACTGTTATATGTTAGATGTTAGAACTACAATGTAGTTCCTGAAATTTTGGGTACATATATTAAAATGAGTGGATGTGGGGCAGTATTCAGGGAATTACATGTATCTTCCTAAAACATTTAAAGTGAAATGTACATATGTATGTATGTACTCTTATAAGAGACATTAATGGATATATGAGACACACTCTTAGAAGAGGGGTTCAAAGACAAAAACTTGTTAAACAGCCAAAAATTAGGTACAACTAGACAGGCTGAATTTCAGTCTCTCTGGCATCAGCTGGTGTCACCAATGTGAATTGCTCCAGCTGAGGTCTGAATCCCCCACTGTAAGGGCTGCCGCACCCTACAGACTGCAGAGGCAGTCCAAGGTGGCTTGGTTTGCTGAAGAAAATGCTGAAGTAAATGCTTAAAATTGGGTAGGATGAATCATGACCAGCATGTCTGTGCCTTAGGGTTTGTCTATGCACAGAGTTACTGTGGAGAGACATTACTCTTCCTGAATAGCATTACTTGTGAATACACTTTTGGTTGAATAAGACTTATTTCTCTTCAACAACATCCACTTGACAGAGACAGAGCAATTTTCTTTCTAGTCCTCATGTGGAAACCTTCTGCAAGAGCTACTGCCTTTTTAGTGAGCTGCCCCACCTTAATCCAAATTTACTTTATTGCAAAAACGCCCTAGATTTGCCATCCATTCACCTTTGAGAGCAATTTAAGATTTATGGAGGTAACTGCATCAATTAGGCACAAATATACTGACCAAAAAAAAAAAGAAGGTATCATATACAATAAAAACCTGACTTTTATTTCACAAATTATGGATGTTATAAAACTTATTGTTTCAGGAAAAATGCCTGTATTTGCCCGTATGTTTCATTAAAGAATAATAACGCCATACATATTTCATTTCCTTGTTCTGAGCAACAAAAGCCTTAACTATATAAAATGCCCCATGCTGTCCTTGCTTTGTTAGTTTTTTTTTCTTTTAATCAGATTTTTCCCCCTGAACTAATGAAATCGCTCTTTAAACACATACATCATTTTCATTTGAAGTGACTTACCATGACTCAAACGGTTTCTCTCTTCTCCTGGAGAAGGAGGCACCTTTTGTTGTGCAGATCCAGGCCAGAATTGCCTCTGATCTCCATAGTGCTGAGTTCCCTACAATCTCACCAGTGCTGTTTTAGGTGGAGTATTAGGTGACTGATGTCTGCAGGGTCTGCACCTTGCATATCTGCACTGATTCTTGGTCCACCTGCTATCACATGTAATTTCTCTCTTCTCATAGTATGCACCGACCCTCTGTGCAGCTGCGCAGACGTCCACGGAGCAAGGCATCCTTCCTCCCTGCCATCATCATGAAGCAGTGCACGACCCCCAGCTGGTTCCCTGCGTGTGCCCTCTCTTTTCCTGCCCATGGGAAGGGCACCTGGAGGTGGTCGTGTCCCACCTGAGGCAGACCCATCACATCAACATCCTTCAGGGTGCAGAGATTGTCTTCCTGGCCACAGACATGCACCTGCCCGCACCCACAGACTGGATCATCATGCACTCTTGCCTTGGCCACCAGTTTTTGCTGGTCCTCAGGAAGCAGGAGAAGTATGAAGGCCACCCGCAGTTCTTCGCCACGATGATGCTGATCGGCACACCGACCCAAGCTGACAACTTCACCTACCGGCTGGAGCTCAACAGGAACCAGAGGCGCCTTAAGTGGGAGGCGACTCCCAGGTCGGTACTAGAGTGTGTGGACTCTGTCATTTCGGACGGGGATTGCCTTGTGCTGAACACTTCCTTGGCCCAACTCTTTTCTGACAATGGAAGCCTAGCGATAGGAATTGCAATAACGACCAGCAAAGTTCACAACTCCAAAGCTGAAATGTGAGGGGGAAGAGGAGCAGGAGGAGAAACAACAGCAACAACAGTGGTGCTCTTTGCTGCCTTGTGAGAGCCAGAACTTGCAGACTTTTTGGGGGGGTCTCAGGTCTTTTATGGTATTTAGTACTCATCCACAGTGGGCATTATGTAAACATCCCGTGGTTACATTCTCTGTGTAATGTATTTACCATTTTGTTAATACAATTTTATGAGAAATTTTAAAGAGGCTAATCAATTCATTGTAGCCCTCCAGCAGCACTGAAAACAACACATGTTAATGAAAAGTGCACCCAGGGTGACTCACAGAAACCTTTGCTCTAAGAATGCTATGCAAATATGTTTCCTTCATTGCCTGCCTAATTGACTGGAGGCCCCTGTGCCTGATGAAAGGTCAAGTATTCCACTAAGGGACAAGAGCACCCAGGTTTCCATATTAGCAATAGTGATTTTACTCTTTTACTGTGGTCACAAGCAAGCCCTGCGGGAGCCCTCAGTTTCACGGCTCCCTTCAGCTTCTGAGGGAACAACTTCCCCACAAAAAAACACTGAAAGCTTCAGAAGAAGTCACCACCTCTTCTGAACAGGGACCTGGAAAGCCTCATCCTGCATTAAATTTAGGACAGCTAGTGGGTGATCACAGTGAGCATGGTTAAATATCCCTCTTGTATCATACGGGGCAGTGAGAGGTTGCTAGATGGTCTGGCTACAGGAGATACAACCATAACCAGTCATTAGGGCATGCATCTTCTTAGCTGCTGTTTCCTTAAGCATCCAAAAAGATGTTTTCAGAAAATAAAGTATAAAGACGGTCGTAAGCTCAGCACTGATCTTGCTATGGAATTCATTGCCCCTTAAACCCACAGTTTGTGCTGCTAAATATTGATTTCAAACAATATGGACGTGAGATTTAGAACACACTCCTTTAAAAAAAAAAACCTCCTTTTTTCCTTCAACACATTTTGGGGGCAGGGGAAGAATGATGGTCTCCTTCTTCTGCTGAGGGTGTTTTTACAAACAGCGATGATCATAAAAAGACATGGGCTTCTCTAAGAGCATCTTGCTTGGATGGCTCCTTGGGGAGAGCTGGAGGCAGGAACTGGCCATCCTGACACTCGGTTCCATCTGCAGTCAAGCCTGTTTCCTCCATAGCTAACAACAACAGAGAAATCCCACTGCAGTAGGTGACATGTTGAAGGAGGGGCCTCTACAGGGATTGTGACATATGAGAAGCATGGGAAACTGTCTTTTCCTGTTTTCCCTTCTGCCTGTGTGTGGCTGTGGGCTGGCTGCTCCTGAATGCTGTGTCAAGAAACATCTGGTCGGTTGTGTCAGAGAGACTGAGGCTCATAGCTTGAGTTCCTTGGAAAGCCAAGGAAGGGGGGAAAACAAGCTAAAAATAGTCCTTCAGTGCTTCAAAACGCATCTTGCTGTAGCTAACTTTGGCTAGGCAAGAATACTGATGCTGATCTCTCCCACCTGTTGCTCTCCTGAAAATTATTATAAATTATGCATGAAGTGAAATGAATTGAAGTTTTCCTGAGATGAATGCCATGCAGGCAATGTCTTCTGAGACATAGATGCACGTCACCTCCTTACCTGGACTTTCATAGCGGAACCAGGGTCTCTTCAACAGGCTGTTCATGACCACACAAGCTGAGGTCCAAAGAAGTCTCAGTCCCCATAAGAATACACTGGAGCACAGCTACACGTTTCTCCCACCTCTGAATTCAGAAGGCCAGGGAGGGACATGCTGATTTGCGGTGCTTCACTGGAACACACAGGTTTCGGAGCAGCTTGCTTTTTCCCTGCGATGTTAAATATTCAGAACCAGCAAATGCTGCCCTTTCCTTAACTGATAGCAATAAATAAATCATTGATGCTTTTGTGGACTGAAACTGGCTTCTCCAGCTCCTCCAGCAAATATCCTGCTGCTAAACTAAAACAAAGCAGAAGCACTAAGACCCGAAGAAAAATAGTTCCTCTAGCTTAAGCTTTCTGGGGTCTCTGTATGCTGGGGTTGAGACTAAATGTAATGATGCTTTTGTTGCCTGATCACAGGAAGTTCTAGGGGGAGGTATATTTCTTAGTTATTTGCTTTTTCCAAACTATTTACTTCTTGTTAGTTGGCACCTTTTGTTTTTGAAATATCTACTTTTTGAACCCAACCAAGTAACCTCCTTGCTTGTCTTGGCTTTCTCCACATCTGCAAAGACCCAGCTCTGGCAGGGATTTCAGAAATCTGGATTGGAGTACTGCACTAGAGTACTACATAACATTGGAGTACTGACGAAACTCTGTCCAATGAGATTCCCAGCAAACAAAAGGAGGACACATTTCAGGCAGAAATGAGAGATGAGTGCCTAAAACCAGCCTTTGTAAGCATCTCAACATGAAGCTCAAATGTTTAAGGATATATTTAAGGACTTTCTACCTCAGAAGGCATTCTAATTCTGTCGTAATTCAAAGCCTGTGAGTAACCTTATACTGTCATAAAGCAAAGGTGAAGCAAATATTCTGCATGGTGAGACATAAATCCAAAATGCTGGAAATAGGATCAGCAGTGAAGTTCAATCTGCACACACTCTTTCAGTGCCCATAATATAGCACTTTTTACAGCTCTCTGCTCATGGTTGAAGAGTAGCTTGATTTCCTAGATTTGCCTGTAATCAGGGCTTCTAGAATTCATTTTGTACTCTAATATTTTGCATCTTTATAATGTATTAAACCAAATCACTCTCAATTCCTTCCTTCCTGTGAAGAACACAACCTTACATGTCTTTGAAGTAAGGAAGTACCCTTCATTTGGTGCAGGAGAAAATGAGGTCTTGCAAAAATGCTATGCAGCTGTTGCAAAATTCTGTTTTCCTACCTACTTGACCTGAGAGTGATGTTCTTTTTTTTTTTTTTTTTTCCCCCCCAAAAAAAGAGACAAGATATTGATTTTGGGATTTTTCTGTATCTTTGGTCATGGGTGGATTTTCTTTTGCTTAGTTTAGTAAATTGCAACAATAATTTCATCAGGCTGAGCGAGACGGATTGCTACCAGATCCACTACAAAACCTACTTTGGTTCTTCTGCACTACCCATCAGACACTGTGAATGTTAATGCCAGATCTGCAGTAAAACAGCATTAGTGCTTTCAGCTCAATCCTATTATGAATTAAGCTCACATCATATATCCATGACTCCTTATAAATCAGCTGAAGCATCCTCAGTCTTATCATCTTGTAGATGACAAAGGATCTTGTGGTGTCAGTGGCAGCCGTAGGGCTTGTTCAGAAGTAGGGCAGTAGTTCTCACTGGACTTGATATCACATCCTCTCCTTCATACCATCCTTTATGAATACAGGCTAGTAAACTACTGAAGAAAGAAGAGATGGTAAATTCTGGACAATAAAAGGGCTACAACAAAATGAGTCATTTACAATAACTTGCTGGATACTGATGCATGGCTCTCTTTTTTGTGCATCAGGGAACCTAAATTCAATTGACAGTACTGTAGTGTAGGTGATTTATCTGTTTTTCTAGCCCAACACAGACCTGAAAAACACTGATCAGAGAGGAATCTGTCAGAATAGACTCAGATGTACTTCTCCAATTGGATCAGAAACACCTCCTCACATGAAAGAGCTGCAGATTCTGAACTGTTTAGACACAAGCATAGGCTTTTAATCTTTTTTTTTTTTAATGCAATTAACTCTGCACGCTCACGCCATCGGAGTGAAGGGCAGAAAACAAAGATTGCCATGTGTCATCATGAGAACTGTTCACAGAGAAAGATGATTCATCTTCTGCAGAGATGGCCCTGCGGAAAACAAGGGGGTTTAACAGCAGGGTAGGACATGGCAGCACCTGCGGGCTCCAGAGGTGTTCACATAATGCTGAGGGCAGAGCTCAATCCCTGCACTGTAACGTTGCCCAACAGAAACCACTTGGAGTGAGGTCACAGCAGGGGCTATCAGGGAAAATAATCAGACCTCCTGAGTTAAGCTCTATGCCTCAATGCAGCAAAAGGGCCTCTCATCTGCTGGGAACCCTGTCTTTTGGAGCAGTGCAGATGAGCTGATCAGCTGGGTCTGCATGTGAATGGTCCTGCATAATGGCGCTGCATAGTGAGCTCAAACACCCAACCCCATCCTGCCCAAGAGCTCTTTTGGTTTTGGTGGGTACCCAGCTACATGCAGCTGCTAGTGATTCCTCCAAGTCTGGACACCGGACAGTTTTGCTGCCTTTCATGTGCATAGCTCCCACCAAGACAGGAAAGCATTTGTTGAAAAAAATGCAAACAATCTTTGGCAGAACATCACATTAAACCTGTATCTCATACCCTTGATTAGGACTACAAGCCCTCATTCTCTCTCCACAAAGGCAAAAGACTAATGAAGAGCTTTTTTATCTCCCTTTGGGCCCTGCCACTCCAGCACGTGCATGTGAAGGATCAGCAGGGAGTGATCATCTTCAAGAGAAGGATGAGAACTAACTTTCATTGCAAAGATGGCTCTTCTTGCAGTACTTTCACAATAAGATGCCAGGCTCCAAGAAAGAGACTAACAAAGCTAATTGGTAGGAAAATGGGGAACACCAATTGCAAAACCTGCCATCCTTCAACTAGAATGAGCTTTATGTCTTCTAGGTACAGAAAATCCTCCTGAGACATTGCCTACCTGAATACATCACTTAATCTTATAGAAAGCTCCAGGACAGAGAGGTTCTTGCTGTTAGAAATTGCATCAAGTAACCTTACTGAAGATAAATGGCTTTGAACTTTCATAGCAACAGTGATGAACTGCTTCAACATCCTAGTAGTGCAGACTGAAAAATCAGAGCTTTTAGACAAAGAAACAAACTTATTCAAATGCAAATGTGAGCTCTAGGACAGAGTTTTCAGGTGATCTTTAAAGCACTTCTGTTGTTTCTGAGACTGGATGTCTGCACAGCAAGAGATGTTTCACTGCCAGACTGGTCCTATTGTCTTGAGTTCAAAAAAACTTAGATAATCTTTGTTTCTCTACTAATGGAGACAACTTTAAAAAGTAAAACAAACAGTGTTATGTATGAAACAAGTCTGTAAAGGACCTTTATTTCCAGACCAGACCACCTGACCAGTCGAGCGTGTGGATAGCGCTACATGTCCTATCTGTTCAGGGTGAAGCCAGATTTGCAAAGATGTCTATCTTTGAGATGTAGACATTTTCTTCATGTTGCAATCCCTGCTTCAACCATAGAAAAAAACAGCTGTCAGGCAGCTGGCTTGAAGCCTTTGATGGCTTTGAGACTATTTACTAATATCCACTTTTAGGCTGAGATGGTTTAAGGGCATGAGACAGCAAGGCTCCACTGTGGTTCTACAAGAGTCATTGATGTGAGTGCATGGAAGGGATACAGGCAAGCCTTACATCTTTGCCTCTGCCTTTCACAGCAGGACCACTAGATACACCCACAGAGATCAGTTTGGGTCTTTTCTAACAAACTATGCAAGTGGCTGGACCATAGAACTGGATGCTACCACTTCTAGAGATGTTCAGTCCACAGCAGCCAAAATCAATGTGAGTTCCTCCCTTAGCTTTGAGAATTAAAACAGTATCTTGCACAGAAACATGAGGCCCATTTATATCTCCATCAGATGGTTCCTGTTTCAGAATACAGGTTTCTCTCTGGCTTTTGACAATGACAGTAGACTATAAAACATGGCCAGGTGCTACTGCAACTTCCACAGTAAGGTCCTGATCCAGACAGAGGTCTCTGGGAACTACAGTAATATAAATGAATAATTGTATAATATACTAACATTAAACAATAACACAGTGAGGGCTGATAACATCTTTATAAGTAGCAGATGATACTGATAGAGATCATTACTCAAAATGAGCTTCAGGGGAGGCCTGTGTTTTTGCCTTATTGAGATGTGGAAGAAGATATCCAGAAGAATGACAGTCTCGGGGTTACCTTGATTACTCAAAGTAATGCTGAATTAAAAAAAAAAATCAGCTCCAATAGTCCTGAGTGAAACAGAAATATATTGCTTGCTGTTGCCTCTGGGTAGCTGTTTCTTGTGGCATGTGTCCTTGGAAAAGGAATTCCAGTAGACAGAGAGGGTTGAACTTCAGCATGTCACAGCCACTGCTTTGTCACTTCCAGAGTTTTCACAGAGAAATACTTAATCAGGGCTGCAAAAGAAAGAGTATAAATATCCACTGAATGGTGTGACCTGATCGGTGTGAGAGCTGCCAAGGTGATTTATCCAGTCTCCTCTAGTAAGCCTCCACACGACTCCTCTGTTGGATTGGCAGAAAATGGGGATAGCCTCAGGTCTGAGGAGGACTGGCTGCATTCCTAGCAGCCTGTAAATTGTCGTTGCTATTGTACAGTGATTACGTGTGATAACTCCCACGATGAAAACCAGTGAAGATTAAATCTGGGCCCTCCAGCAGTGTGTGTCTGTACTGGCTGATGCTGACAGCCAGGCTGTGGGTTATGGCAAACCCACTGGCCTTATAGCCAGTTGTGCAGAACTGACATATGTTGACTGGTGGCTGTGACACTAAAAAGTCATGTTGAAAAAATATTTCTGTGTGAGATATATCCTTAGTGTACTGAAAGCGAGCACTTAATCATACTGTCTGTGCTGGTTTGCACCTCACCCGTGCCTCCTGATTGCTCCTCTCTCCCCTGCAAAACTGAATGAACCAGAGTTGAACCATGTATGGAGATCTCCAGGCCACAGAGGCCTGCAATGAAGCACCACAAGAGTGTTCATCCTGGAGCTCCTATTCCTGGGCATAGAGAGAAACACAAAAGAGCAGTCAAATACAGAGAAATCTTTGAATGTGAGCCTTAACTTCATATATCCTCCTGTCCAGAGTGAAGCAGAGGATTTATTTCTGCAAAACACACTCATCTTCACTGAAGTTGTAACCTAAGTGAAAGCCCTACTATGACTTACAAAGTTTCCATATGCAGTGACGGTTGCACTTTCTATTCAGCCTCAAAGGTTATCAGGTCAAATAGACACACACTTCGGGGTCTCAGTTCCTCAGTGACTCACATGAGTGTTTTTCTGTGTAGGCACACTGTAGCTCTTCTCCAGACTTGATAATGCTTCCCTAGGTGCAGACTTGCTGCAGAAACCCCATCTGCACCATTTGGCCACGAGATCAGAATGATCCTTTCCAGTCCTAGATCTGTAAAGCAGTTACATTCAGTGCATTGTTTGTGAGGTCTGTGATCTAACTACAGGTAAGCTGGCACAAGCACCAGAAGCCATCCTGCCATAACAGTCCCACTACTTTGCCAGGTTAAGACACTTCCTCAGACATGGTGGGTCAGCTGCCTATCCTGGAGCTAAATTACCCTACAGATTGCATCCATCTACAAGGCTGATATACTGATAAGACACAGCAAATCCCATTTTCCTCTACTGTTTGCCTTAAGTAGATACAACAACCAGTTCTGGAGAGAGGTCTGAACCATCACAGCTCAGTTAGGAGCTACTGCACAGTTGAAGATTGACAGTGGGACAGATGACACCAAAATTTAACTCAGGTACAGGAATACTGGGGTTCATCATCAGCTGAAAACAAGAAAAATGGGGAATGCTGATATTGATTATGGTAAATGGGGTTATAGTAAAGTGCCAAATGCAAATGTGACAGCAGGAAGACACTCTTGGGCTACAAGTCAAGAGGTTTTTCTGGAACAACCTTTAGTTTTGGTGATAACGCCCTGGCAGAAGGCTAACACAGCTTGGCTTTTAGACCAGCTGGATTGGGCAGCAGCCAAGAACAGTGTTTATTCATTACATATAAACTGAGCAAATTGCCCAGGGAAGGGAGTCAATAAACATGGAGCCTCCCAGCACCATTTTCACAGAGTGACTTTTCAAAGTATAACTGTGTGTTAAAAGACTTGATGGCAGTTTTCTCTCACCAGAAAAGTACTAACCGAACTGGACTGGGGGCTTATTTGTTCTCAAGTGGGAGTGTGTTGGAAAAAGGCTGTGTAGTTAGAGATTGATTTTGGCTAGCTCCCATGTGAGGCTGTGATGAGGGGAGCTTCAAAAATTTTTGGCTTGAGGTCCTCTAGGAAAAGGCAGAAATAACAGTGGTGATGCTGGGCAGCATTTTTATTATCACTAAAATACCTATGGCTTTCTGCTCTTTTCTCATCCAGTGGTGATAACTGCATTCAGATCACTTCATCTGGGGGAGATTTTGATTGTGGTCATGGTGATGCATGATCCTGAGCATGGTCCTCAGTCCCTCAGACCACAGCCTTCAGGCTGCAGCTCCAGCTCAAACACCCCATAGTGTATGGGGTCACAACCCCCAAGGCAGAAGAGCTAGCTGTCCCCTCATTGCTCCACCCAGCTGTCTCCTCATCACTCTGCCCCAGAGCAGTCTCCTTCACAGGCAAGCAGCTTTGCCCCCAGCCCAAACACCCCACAAAACTACCCTTATTCCTCCACAGGAATACCCCTGTAATGCTTAAAGGCACTCACTTTAACTTCTCTAAAATAAAATTTTCCATCTGAAAAAGTGAACGCAAACTGTTTCTGTATTATGACAACATAATTGCACAAGCATTCATATTCCCAAAGGGTTAGAGGATCCTGGCTCTCATTTCAGCCTTGTAGTAGACGCCACATGTCATAAAACAGCGTCATTTCCCAGGATAGACACATTTAACCCTAAGGCAAACAAGTGCAATGCATTGCAAAGCACACAGCAGGCAGAAAACCAGCAAGAGACTGTTAGACATCCTTCCAGTTTCAGTTAGTTAGAAAGAAGCATCAAGGAGTGCAATCTTGGAGCTGGGCTGGCAAGTTGGGCACCCCTGAAGCTCAGCAGAGGACTATGGAGAAGAGGGGTTTATGGAACAAGACTACTCCATGATTAATTACAGTTCAGGTCACTTAATGCAAATGCTTAGATTAACCTCTGAGGTGCTGTGATGTGTCCATCTGTGAGCATCAATGACAGAACTGTAAAAAGCCCATTTCTTCTTTTAAAATTCAAGCAGTATCACTGTGCTAATGCCTCAAGAAAAGTAACCCTTCGAGAAACTGAAATTGTTCTTTTTTTTTGGATGAGCAGTGCAAGGCTGTGACACTTGAGATCACTCTTTCCGTGAAGAAATTCTTCCTGATGTCCAAACTAAACCTCCCCTGGTGCAACTTGAGGCTTTGGCCTCTTATCCTGTCAGTAGTTGCCTGGGAGAAGAGGCTGTTTCCCATCTTGCTACACCCTCCTTTCAGGTAGATGCAGAGAGTGATAAGGTTCCCCCCCAAGCCTCCTTTTCACCAGCCTAAACTACCCCAGCTCCCTCAGCTGCTGCTCAAAAGACTTGTGCTCCAGACCCTTCACCAGCTCCGTTGCCCTTCTCTGGGCTTGCTCGAGCACCTCCATGTCTTTCTTCTTGTTAGAGGCCCAAAACTGAACACAGGATTAGAGGTGTGACCTCACCAGTGCCAAGTACAGGGGAACAATCACCTCCCTAGCCCTGCTGCCACACTATTTCTGATACAGGCCAGGATACCACTGGCCTAGCACAGACTCGAAGATAGGCACAGATAACCTGTCTGAATTCAGGTGATGCATGCCAGATTGAAATTTAAGTAAAGAAAATGGCATAGTACCTCAGCAGAGGGGTTTTTCACACATATTTTGACATATATTTGTACTTGCTATTGTTCATATTCCAGTGTACCCTAAAATATTTTACATCAACTTAATATGTTGCATTGTATGAAGTGTTCCAATTTAACATGCAATGGTACCTCAGAGGGAATTTCTTAATCTAGACCAATGCATATAATTTTCTAGACATTTCTATGATGATGTATTACATGAAAGAGAAGCAATAAACCTTTCTATTGGTATCTGTAAAACATTTCACAATGTCTGCCATGAAAATCGTATTTGGCATTCTCAGCTTGTATCACCCACTTGCAGTAGAGAGCTATTTTAATGAAGACGGTAGTGTATCACGAGAGAGTAGAAATGAAATATTAGGAAGAAAAAAACAATTGCCAAAGTGCACTGCCTGCAAAAGCTTGCCTTACAATTTGTTATTGCCTACCTTTAATCTTCTACAGTCACAATCAGTTTGAAAAGTGTCACCCTCACCAAAGGCAAAACACAGGTCCCAGTACTCCCAGCCTGAATTGTCCCCAGTTGTCCTCATAAACTAGATTCAGCACTGCTGCATTTTGAGACAGGAACTTGAAAATCCACATAGGAATCAGAGCTTTGGTCCTGTGTCTAGCCCAAAATTGGTCATGTCGGGAAACACAGAAAGGTGTTCTTGGGAATTTCTGATCTTTCTGGCATTCACTAAATGGAAATAACACAAGTCTGCTCCTCATTTCTTGCAGGCTTTGGGCATTGATTTTTGTCTGCTTGGTTTCTTTCTTCTGGATATTTAACAGAGAATATCTTTTAGCATTATCATGAAAGTTGTCAAGGACCTTCACAGATTAACTATTTAATTTCAGGTTGGTTATTCACAAGATCCGATTTGGGGCAGGATCTCTAACCTTATTGCCTGTCAATTCCTTTTAACATCAATCTTTTTCTTTACTTTTTTATTGCCAAAGCCTGTTTCAGGCTCTCATGGAGCTTGATAGAAATTGCCTTGAAAAGAGCTAAGTGATCAAAACTGACCAGACATGCAAGATGAATATTCATGGTTTATTGAAGCAATCTCCACCCTCTTCTCAGAGTAGGGTACCTTCAGCTGACCTGTTGTCTCTCATACAAATTACTGCCTCATTACCATCCATTCCTCTGGAACCTAGCTGCGAGGGACATCAAACTCAAGTTAAATAATTCAGCAAAAGAGTGAAAGAGAATGGTACCTGATCCAGAGTGGAGGCATCTGGAATTCCCTGATGCATCTGCAAATGGAAGTGGACTTGAATGGATGACAAGAACCTACAAGAACCAGCTTCTCCCCTTGGACATGAAGAATGGATGTTATCCCCTCTGATTTTAAAGATCTGGAAGATAAGTGCCTGCACCTGCACAAGTCAGCAATAGTTTCCCTTGTTGAGGGGGTGAATGGATCACACTTTGAGGATGTGATCCATTTCAGATATTTAGACATGTACTTTGTGAGGCAAGGAATAAAGTCCTTACACTGCTCACATCAACCTCTACTCTTTCGGGGGCTCAAATCTCAACAAAAAAACCCTATCCCAAACACTGCAGGCTAGGAGCAAGCTTACCTTGTGCCTGCACTCATCCAACATGTTAAAATTGCCCAGGAAGAGCATTCATTTACCAGCTGGCAATAACAAAAGGCTACCAAACGGGAATCCTAGGCTGAGGGTTAGCACAGGTCTCCAGTTCAGCAGCAGAGAATTTAATTTCCCTTGTCCTAGTTTTCTCTGGCCTGCCAGCACAATCTTAGCCTCTGTTTCAACAAGGTCTAAAGTGGAGAACTCTACCTCTTTCAGGATTAACAACTTTCTTCAGATCAGACACACAAAAAATTGCTGATGATGGAGGAAGGAGATCTGACAGGTGATTTTCCTCCACTTCCGCATGAACAAATACACTGGTGGTCGCAGAGCAGTCACTAGTTTGCAGAGAAGGCAGTTGTGCCTTAAAACCTAAGGCAGAGAGGGGAAGAGGGCTTTTTGTGGACCAAAATGATGTTCGGGGAAGGCAGCATGGTACCTCCTTTAATGCAGCCAAATTTCATGTGCAGCAAGGAGAGGGACTAAAAATAGAGCAGGATGCTAATGAGAGCCTGGCGCACACCATCTGTACAATGAGATGATGATTCTTTTTGAAAATGTAATAATTTAAGGGGTTGTTTCATTTTGTTTCTTTCTGCTGCTACAAAGTGTTCAGAAACATGAGGCTGTTTGGGTCTTCAATTTTTTCTCCTTAATCTTAGGAAAATGAAATGGTAACGGACAAAGGAGAAAACAACTAGAAGCAAGAGTTGCTTTATTTTTCCTAAGGCTGCTCACACGTGATCAGCAAACAAAGTGGGTCAGAGCAGGCTTTGATAATATTTCAGGTGGATTTCCACACAGCCCTAGATGGGGGATCAGGATATTTCTTATACAGAAGAACTTTGTTTTTTCCCTGATTTGTAAGTGCAGGGGGCTGAAGCGTCCCCCCATTTTTTTATTCCAGTCCAAAGCTTAGACATGTGGCTTATGCAAGAGGTAAACTCTGAGTTCCAGCTGGACTTTTCCACAAGCCTAAATATTTCTGCATTCTCACGTCCCTTTCCCAGGCTCTACGCTGTCTCCCAGGAGTGTACACATGATGCAGCCTGTACCCTGTTGCAGGCACCACTGGGAGCTCCCTGTCTTCAACTTGGTCACCTATACTCCTGAAACCCATCTGGAAGCTCCAGATTAGCCTGGAAAACTTGCTTTTGTGGAACATCTGGTTTCCTAGCTGCCCATATATCTCACACATGAACTTCCCCTGAGGATGAGACATCCCATCGTGCTGGGGGAGACATAGGGCAGAGGGAAGGGCTTGCTCACATCTGCGAGGAGCATGGGCACAGCAGAAACCAAATCCAGGCTCAGATGTAAACTGCTGGTGGTGAGAACGAGCCATCCCCAGCTCTGGTGCACCCAGATGAAATTGCCCCATGGTTAGGGCATGATGGGACATTGAATGATGCAGGCCTGTGTAAACTACATCTCCAAAGGAAACCAGGCTGAAAATCAGAGCAGGAAGCTAAGTGTTTATGAAACATACCTTTCTCCTGTCAGAGAAGGATGGCTACCTGTCTGTTAGCAGCCTATATTGGTGCACCATAAAGCAAGCAGCAGATCAGGAATTTTCTTTCTGGCGTGCACAGTCATCTCACACACTCATTCATCTTCCTTATTTATAGGAATAATTACTACTCTCGGAGAGAACAAAACAGGTATTGTCTGTTAATGCTCCCGTAAAACAGAGAACACATATGATAATCAATGCATCATGGCATGACTAAATTGTAAGAAGAAATTGCTGCAATAAGAAGTCACCCCAAGAACAGCACGATTCAGATTAATGTTCATTTCAAGAGCAACTCCTCCTTCTTTTCTTGAAGAGCTAGGGACCAGCTATTCCACATTATGAAAGATTTATTTGTCTGCTTTCATGAGTTTGGGGTCACAATTGAGCTTTGTTATCTTTAATAGATCTGTGTACTCCTTCCCTAGTGCTTTGTCAAATAATAATGCTTACAAGCCAGCAAAAGGAAAAAGAAAACACGAAGTAAAGGACCAACCCCTCTCTCATAAGTCCTGAGTAGGTGAATACATGTGTGTATTTGTGTGCGCATGTGTATAGGAGAGGGGTTGTTTATTGCACCGTCCAGCACAGAGCTAAATAATTTAAGTACCATCAACATGCAAATGTATCTTTCAATTAGATAATAAACTGCACTCTCATATAATTTACCCACACAAAGGAGCTGGGAGGACATTGCTACTAATCTTCAAAAATCAACTGTGCCTTTTCAAAAGGGATTTTTGTCTTTCTGTGAATTGATCAAACTTGACAAGTAATTTCAACCTAATGTTCACGGCTACCCTCCTCTCTCCTCACCATCTGTAGGTGAGAAATCCTATTTTCTGGAAGTGACAGGGTAATGCAGGAGGCTGCAGATATCTGTTAAAAAAAAAAAAAAAATTGGTTTTCCCAGAGCTGCAGGCAAACCAAGGGTGGATTCAGAAAAGATATGAGTGTTTTTGAACAAATGATGGATTCTTCATGCCTGTCATGTCCAGACAGAGTCACATATTTTAAGCCATTAAGTTTAATGAGAGCATCTGAGGGATTAAAACTTCTTTGTATTTAAAATACTATGGTAGAAATGCTCCACTGTAATAGCCTTGCTCTTGTTAACAAATATAATAAAGACTCTCAGAAGAAATTAATTCTGCAAATTTATTGCATCAATGAAAACTACATTGTAGACATAGAGACTGACTGCAAACTCAATTTGCTTCCAGATTTGTTTATAAAAATATCAGCTTTGACTTAGAGCTGACCAGTCCTACATCAAGCAATACAGGTGAAATTGGAAAAAGGTCAGTTATTATACTGGCAGGATCACTGACATGACTAAGATTAATCCAAAACAATTACAGGAGTCTCTTGTGCCAATTTTGGTGTTTTCTCAGAGGAAGTATAATATCAGCTTCTTAGGGCCCTTTTTGGCCATATCAGGACACTTGGGGAATACAGAGTAGGCCCCATGCACCAGTCGATGGAGATTTTTATATCCCTAGGCTGAGAGTATCCAACTTTAAACATAAGCACATCTGTGTGCAGTCCATATAAATACACCTATGCCGAGGGAGTAATTTTTTTCCTTTTTTTTTT
>VZRE01000210.1:606595-704876 GCA_013396775.1 Cephalopterus ornatus | reverse complement strand
TCCGAAGGGAGAAGGGCAAGAGCTCAATGCCAACAAAACCTTGATTTTTCTCTGAAAAGAAAGGCAACAGTCGAAGTTACTGCCAGTTTTCATAAAGCCATAGAAGTCCAGAAGTATCAGTAAGATAGCATTCAGTCCACGGCTCCTCATTATTCAGAGGGATGGGAGAATATGGAGATACCAGAGTAATCTGGAGCAGACAATGAAAGTTGTCAAGTCTCCCCTGATTAAAACCACAAATCCCACCATCCTAACCCTAATCCCCCCTGTGGAAACAGGAGATTAGCCTGGATCCTGAAATAGATAACTCTATCTTTTCCTTAAGTTACGTGTTAAAATTCAATCTCCTCCCAGGAGACAGTGAGCATGGATATTGCTTTTTTTTCTCCCCCTAATTAGAAAACCATAAGAAAGTAAACAGTGCTGCTTGCACAGTGACCGTGACCAGCACAGCGGAGCAGGCTGCCTCTCTGCTCTCTGATTGCTTCATTAGCACGCTAAGGCTACCCACACGGTCAGGGAAGGCTGACCAGAGGGGGCCTTCTCCAGCCCTTGGGGGTTATATGGTGTTTTGCAAGATGCTGAATCAATCCATGAGCTTTTGCTCCCATGTACACTGGTGAGAATCAGTAGCAAGTGGGTGTGCTGTCAGAGAGAACACCGGCATCTCATCCCCTCTGTCCCCTTGGTTCTCTGGTGTGGAGACTCATTTTACAGACAGAGAAGAAGATCTCTACAACAAGTTTAAGACAGAAATTATGTAATTATAGTTATAAAATATTTTGTTACTTGTTCATATATAATCGGTTTAAGCTCTGTTAATGTTAATACTGCTTATATGGTTACAATCCCTCCTGGTTACCATATTTGTCCCGTGTTACCATCCCTGTTTCAAATTTGAAAAATGCCTCCCTTTCTCCACCTATCCTTCCCAAGTTTGTAAACCTGTACCTCCCCTTATTACCTTGTTCAGCAAGCTCCACTTTTCTTCCAGAACCTTCCATGGCAGACCTTATAAAAACGGCTGTCGCCATGTTAATAAAGTTCACTCCTCACAGCCTCCGGTGCTGCCTGCATGCGCGTTTTCCTGCATCGCCGTGTCATAGCATCCGGAGCTCAGTGAATGCCATAACCTGCCAGCTAGCCGGCAATTCCTCGCTGCTCTACCTGGAGCGGACCTACCCTTTCACTCCCACAGGTTGCGACACTCTGGTCACTAGGAGAAACTTTTTTATTGGGATTATACTCTGCACGATCTGCGTACACCAGGGGTGATACTGATGTCCCTGAGACTCCTGATCCAGCCAAATCTTCTAAAAGCTGCCTTAAATGTCAGCAGGACAGGCCATAAAGGATGCTTTCTCAGCAGCACACTGGAGGGATCTGATTATGTGTTTTGTAATAAGGAGCTTACAGCCCACAGCCACAGCCTGAGGTGGCTGATCTCCTGTGGGGATGGAGACCGAGGCAGCCCTGCAACCCAGCCGGCAGCCAGTCGGGTTAAGCATTTGAAAGATGCTCAATGATGGTACATGGTGAAACACTCCCCTCTCTGGTATCCTCCGTCATCTTTCGTTCCAGCAAAATTCTCATGCATTTTCTCCTGTCTGACACTCTAGCAAGAGAAGAGGTGCAAGGCAGCCAACAGGAAGGACTCTACAGAGCAAAGGGGCTTTTTCCGGCTCCCACTGGTGTCAACACTTCATTTTCAGAGTGTACGTGTCCTTGACAACTTTCCTTCACTCAATTTTTCAAGCCACTGTGCTCACCAGTGCCTCCATATGAGGCTGCTAGCTTTCAGCAGGAAAAGGACAGTTTTGAAGTACAAGGTGGAGCAGACAAACCCTCCTGGAGAAGTGCAGTTACCACAGGGCAGGGGACTCACTGCAGAAATCATGCCACTGGAGGGGTCAGCAAGCCCTGCTGAGGGGTATCAAATGAGTCTCTGCCTGGGAAATGACCCTTCACAAAGCCTGGAAAAGATGACAAAGTAGCAGCCTGTATTAATATGACACTTTCTTTTTGTTAGCCAGGCTGGTGACTGTGCTCAAATGGAGACAATAATAACTCCATGTGGTTTGGTTTCCAAACCAAACACAGATGAGACCTTTGCAATCAACTGGAACCCCTGCTGATGTCTTTAAAACAAGTTCATGGGAGAAATACAAAGCATTAGCTGTAATATTTATTTTTCATGGCATAACTATGTTTCGAGAAGGGGAGGGCAACGCTCATTAGCATCACAAATGTACCAACCTCTATTTTCAGGCTATTAATATGGTGGCTAGTGTTAATGGAAATATAATAGAATGAGGTGCTTTTAAAAGTATGGGATGTAGCACAGTCAGGGGAAAAAAAAAAAAGACATTAATGAAATTTTAATGAGAAAATCAGCTTGCAGTAATTTTACAAGTAATGATTATTTCCTTGATTTGACTAGCCTGAATAGCTCTGTCTTTGGTGCATGTTTGAGAAACTCTATCTGAGTAGAGTGGTTCTGTATGCTTCTTAAAGGACATAGCCTCAGAGGCATTTCTTGCTGTTCCTGGAGTCTGACATCTAGAATATCCTCTCACCCTTTCCCACTTCTGCTGTTATTATAGAGACTTAACTTCTTCTATAAGGCAAATTGCCTCTCGTCCCCCGTAAAGAGCCGGATTGTAAGAGTTAGCCAGCGAAGAAATCCCCTGTGACAAAAACTTGAAACTCCTGGTGCCAGCCACTGCTGGTCCAAAATTCAGAAATTTTTGGGCAAGGAGGGAACTAATTGCCTAGTCTGAGCTCCTTGACAGAATTACCGGCCATTGATTTCACTCCGTAGTCTGAGACTGACCTCAAAACTTCTTGCTGAGCCATGGCATGCACTTTAGGAGAACATCCAATTACTTTCCAAGGTCACCAATGAGAAAACAAGACTGAAGGTATCCACAAGCATTGTCACTTATAGTGCCCTCTTTCTTAGTACTGGTCACGCTTTGCATAAAAAGTAAACTTCGGCTCTGTCAGACTGAAATGATTTGCTAATTTTATGCTCAGTTCTCTGTCCCCACTGTTACTGCTCACTCAGACAGCGTGTGAGCCTCCAACGTGAGCTGGGTGTTTTGGCAGGCTGAAGTCCAGGGAATATGTTATTACCTGAACTTTTCTTCCTTTTTTTTTTTAATAGCTTTTTTTTTTATTTCATTATGGATTTAAGAAGCTTAAAGTGAAAATTGGAAGACAAACCTTCATGCCTGAACTGCAGTGCCTGTAATACAGCAAGGTAGCCCTAACCACTTTGAAACTGTATTACCCATGAAAACAAGTGGACGCCTCTAACATTCAGAAGTCACTGGAGGGACTCTCCATCATTTCATTTGCCCCAGTAGATTTATTCTGTCAGTTTTTTCTGATTTTTTTTTTCTTTCCATCATACCATGAAATTTAAAATTAAAGCTCTACTCTGAGGAGAAGGGAGTGCAAGAGATGTTATAATTTATCTAAAGGTGCTAAAGAAGAAGGGAAAAACTCAATAAAGATATTTGTCATCTGCCCTTTAAACTAGAGTCTATTGCTCTGAAATATGTACAATACTGCAAGAAACCTTTAGAGCCATTTGCAGTATTGCTTCAAGCTTGGCTGCTTGCAACTTAATTTCTCCAACGGTTTCTACCTAAAAACAAATTGTGTACTAGGAAATAACACTGCAAACACAGATCGTGCAGAAACACTTTTCAGCATCAGCAGTAGCACCACTCCCAGAAGCACAGGGAAACTGGGGGGTTGTGCAGAGCTCTTGCCTGTCAATGAACATGGAGCCAAAAGGGATCAAGCAGGGTGTGACACTGACTCACGACCGTTTCCTTGCTAGGTCTCCTGCAAGTTTTATATTAGTGAAATGCTGTCACATGGAGTTTCATTTTAATCATTGTCACAGACTACACAAAAATAGATTAGTCATTTTTCTTTTTCACTTTCATTTCACCAGCTGAATTTTCTGTGGACTGAACTTGTTTGCTTCAAGTCCTGTTTCAGCAGAGTATGTAAACATGCATTTACTATTCAATGGCTTATTAGTAGAATGGCTTGTAAACACTTTCAGGATAGAAAACTGTATCTGTGCTAAAGCTATCTCTTCCTAGGGAAACTAACAGTAGTGTGGAATCTCTTCAATTTTTTGTGTTGTTAACTTTTTTTAATGCAGAAGGCTGGACTTCGCCGCAGCAAATCTTGTAGCACAAGGAATCAGAGATCTCTCACTCAGCTTTATAGTTTTAAATGTAGATGTTTACATCTAAGACAATTCTTCCTTTACACCTAAGGAAATAAGCACTTGTGGGGTTCTGCCGCCACTTGTTCTGGTTCTGCTGCCACTTGTTCTGGTTCTTCTTGCCCTGTGCAAGAAGCGGTGACAGGAGACTCCCTGCACCCATGCCAGGGACCTTCGCAGTACCCATAATGCATCCCCGCAACCTTCCTCAAGGATAAGCCTACTTTTTCCTTAACACTTTAAAACCACATATTCTCAGCTTTGAGCTCAAGTCATTGATTTTTTCTTCGGTGAAAAAAAATGAACCCAGTTGCAGATAATGGCAGCGTTTCTTGCTGTGTAATCCATTTGAAAGAGGCAGGTAGCGCTACCAAGCTGTTCAGCTCATGGGATTTATTTGTGTTTTCAGCCCATGGTGAGGCTTCAAAATGCCGTGTAAGTATTATTGGGACTGTGTTTTCAAGACTATCCATTACCAGTCTTATTGCCGCATACTTGAGCATACTTCTGCCCTCTGTAAACATCCACAAAACCCAGCTTGTGGGGGTATCATTTATTTATTTATATATTCCTGGGCACCTTTAAAGGATCTGGAAATTAATTATAAGGAATTTCACATACATATTTGTGTGCGTGTGTATGCGCCTGTGTGTGCACATGCACATGTATATATGGCTTATATATATTTTTATATATTTATATGTAGTAACTCGGAATGATGTTCGAAAGAGATGATCCAGAAAAAGATTTAACCAGTCATGAACCATGCTTCTTCACCTTCATTTTACCCCTGATACGTGTATTTGAATGAGTGCCTTTTTCCACTGTTGCTGCCTGGGTTAGCGACAACTCAGCCTGTTAAAACAGATTTGGAATGGTGAAGTTATGACACTGAGTAAGCAAGAGGGTTCCTGTCTCCCTGAATGACTGGGAAATCTCCAACTATAGTGTTTCTTAAAGTATTTACCAGGCACACACAGTGGTTAGCTTAACAGCAGGAGTCTCTGAGGCCAGGCAGAAAGGAAAGCTGCTGCTGTAGATGAACAATCCACCAGTAAACAAGGTCATTCCAAGTGATGGTCAAGCTCTCGGTGAGACTCCAAGCCCCAAGACTCATTTCCCCAAGGCTGGGTGCAGCAGCCAGCTAAGGCCCTTTCTGCAGACCAAGAAGTTGTCAAGGAACCTGGCTCTCTTCCAGGGCATGTCAAGCCCTAAGGTAAAATGAATAGCTCCTCAGACTGTTTTGCATACATTTAAATCCCTTTCCTGGAGACTGTTACTGGGAATATCTTGTATTAAACCACTGTTAAAAAAAAAAAATACCAGACAGCTGCCTTTTGTTCTCTACCTTTACCCCATCTCTCCCAGAAAAAACAGGGGTTGCCTGCCCCTCTGTCATAGCCACCGGGCTGGGAGCAAGTCCTGCGGATGGCCCACAGTTCTGTCACTGTCCATCTCCCTTTCTTTGCCTTCTTTCTCTGTTGAAAACTGTGCGTTCGCCTTCAGCAAAGTAGTGGAGCAGCACAGAGCTGTTACTGGGTGCTTGTACAGTTGGATGCTCAGGGTCTAAAAGGGGGGATTGGATAAGGTAAACGTTTTAAGTCTGATGGTTGACATGCAAGAGGGTGCACATCCTGGAAAAGGTCCTTGTCGTCAGTTCCTTCACTTAACTTCCCCCTCCCTCACACATCCTGCAAACTGCTACTTGCAGGGTCAGAACTAACATGTCTTTTGGCTTCAAGGGAAAAGACCCCTTGCAACCCATGCAGGATCACAAGATACCATTTTTTCTAGTGTGACACCTCCCTTTTCATGGAGAATTTGGCTGGCTACAGACAAACGCAAGGGACTTCCATCATTCCTGCCTCTCTTAAACACCTATTCGGAAAAATTAGGACAGCTTCACGTCTGAGCACGTATGTCAAGCTGGGAACTATGGAGGTTTAAAAGAAGGTAGCAGGTCTTACTAACATAGCACAGCCCTTACAAGTATGCTCTTCTGAACTATATCCTCGTCAAGTCCCGGTGGCTGCACTCACCCTACAGATTTGCCACAAGTTGCAATGGTAGAAACCTCAAAGCTAAATTACTAAGAGGAAACATTTCAAGCTTGGCCTTCCCTTTTACCTGATGACATTTTTTGCCTGTAAAATTTGCATCTCCATGTTTGTGCTTGCAAAACACTTCCCTGTATACTTGCATCTCTTCGCATTTATTCCAGCAAATAGCTGAAGGTGGCAACAGTTTTATTTGAGCTTGTTTTTCAATCCCAGGTGGAAAGTGTCCATGTAAATTGCAAGGCTGACTTTCTGAAAATGAGGCCTTGAAATACCCCTCTCTTGTATTTAACTTGTGGTTTACCATAGAGAGGGAAGATAAATTAGATAGGTTAATTAGGAAGTGCTGGAATTCTGTTCATCATTGTGCTATGCAATCATAGATGCATCTTGCCTTTAGGAGCCTGAATATGCTGACATGAAATCTTTTCTGCATGCCAGCCTCGTGGCATCTCCATCACAATAAAGGAGCGGGAGGGGGAGATGGTTGGAGTAGCCAAGCAAATCAGGAAAAACAACCAGCTAAATTGAGTGCTTTCTAATCCAATGCATTTAAGTCATACTCAATAAAGCTTGCCAACAGTCCCTGGCCTCTCTGCTGCAAAGATCACAGAGGCATCTGATTAGAATAACATGTGTCTTCTAAAAATCTTCTTTTAAAAAGATTTTCATTCTGGATAGGCAACATGTAATGAATTGGAAATGTCCCTTTGGGAGCATGGGGTGAAGGGAGGTATTCAGCAAGCCCACCCAGCCCCAGAAGTCTTACTGCTCTCTACCTGCCTCAAGATGGAAAACTCCTCAGTTTTTTCTTCCCTGCTGAAAGTAAATAAATAAAACAGAAATAGCGCTGATCGGTTTTGCATTCAACTGATTTCCTGAAATTACATGAAATCCAAGCCCAGTTTTAGATACTAGCAATAGCAGTGACATATCCAAGAGTCCCCAGGAACCTCATCCCTCAGAAAAGTGTTAATTTCAACATGTGTGTTATATGACCTACAGTAACTTGTCCCAGGTAAGGCTCTTGGGGTTTAAGATATGAGAGCAAGCAAGGATTCGAGGAGAGATTAGGAAATGGATAACCACTGTGTCACATCATGGGCAGAGAGTCAGAGCCAGGTTGTGACATGGGCTGTCAAGGGAAAGAGGACAGAAACACTTTTTATCTTTTTAAGAAAAGGTAAGTTTTGTGGCTGAATCTTGAAAAACAGAACAAATTAACAATTTATTCGATGTTGTAAAAGAGCACAGATTGTACAACAAATGCTTTGTCTGTGGCTATATATTTGCCTGGGAAAGAACAACCCCATGGATTATGTGCATCCATGCTCTGTATGTGTTTATTCCCAGGAAGAGTCCAAGCTTTTAACTTGCAGAATAGCTGGTGTCAGTGCCGGGAAAACAGTACTTTCTTGTGCAGTGTTAGTCAATCTAATGCTCCAGCTCTGGACATGTTCTCTAGCAGGGTCATTTGCTGCTTCCCCCACTGCTGTCTTAGCAGAGCCCATCAGCCTAAATAGTGTCATAAATGGGATGTCCAACCTTTTTGAGTAGGATTGTGTTTGTGTGTTGTATTTCACATGTAGTATTAGAGCCAAGAAATGCCTCAGGGTCCCTCAAACTACACCTGAGCAAAGTTTTCCTTGCAGCGATGACGTTTAGTGTACCTTCCCTTATCACAATCCAGTTTTCCCAGGCTGTTGGTACCTTTGCAGCCTGTGAGTCTTAGAGGACATATGATGGAGAAAGTGTTTCTGTTTCTGTCCAAGACCTGCCTATGGGTGTGACAGAGAAGGGAAGAGATGGGTGGCTATTCAAGGAGGGATGCATATTGGGCTTGATTGGACTCAATGATCCTAGAGGTGCTTTCCAACTCAAATGATTCTATGGCTCATAGCCTTATCCAGCAACTCCCAGGGTAGCAATACTGAACACAGCAAAGCTCGGGGCCCTTCAGAGGTCCTTATGCCCAGTCAGAGCTCTGGCTCTGACCTCGTGGGGTGGGATAACCTCCCTTTTCCAACCCAACTGCATCTGTGACAGCTGGGAACATGGGAAGTGATCAAAGCTGCATGGCCCTCTATTCATTGCCCAACACTCACACCACTGTAAAATCCAGTTAAAGATTAGTGCCTAAGGTAGCTGAGAAAACATACAGTCAAAATAGACTTGCTGCATACAGGTGTATGGGAAGAGCCTGTAATATCAGCCATATTCTTCACTTGCATCTACAGTCCCCATGAACTCACACTTTCTTTGGAAAATTGGACAGGAATGAGGACGTAGCTTGTGATATTCAGTACCTGGAGGACCACTGAGCTGTCTTGGATTTGCGAACACACTTAAACTGAGCAGAAAACCATTCCTGAAACTTGGTGCCAGGCTCTGCTTTTATTTGCTCTGATAGAAAGGTTTTGATGCAGTGTTAATGCACACTGGTTTTACCAGGAATTAGACTGTCACCTTTAGCATGGCATTTTGTTGTATCAACAATTAGGTATTTACAGGCATGTGATTTTATGCCTAAGGCTATCTTCCACCAAGCAGCAAGGGTTTGCACAGACGGTGTGGATTTCTGTAATCAAGGAGCTTAGGTGGAATAGCAGAGCTCTGGAAGGCTGCATTCAAGTCTCACAGTACCTTGAAGGATTGTAATTTCTCCTTGATTTTTCCATCTCAGAGGCATACAGCAATGCACTACCTCTATCCCTTCCCTACAGTGTGTCCCATAGAAAATAATTTTGTATTCCTTTGTGGAATTCAATTAGCTGTGTTACAATTCCTCTTCAGGATGTTAAAGAATATATGGGGAACCTGTTTCTGTTCTCCATCTGACAGACATACACAGTTTTATATTTCCAGTATAAGTACAATCTGCTCCAATCCCCTGGTTGCTTCCTAGTCAAGTGCTCTTTTGCAGTGCATATGAAATCTCTGATTATTTAAAATAGTTAAAATTAGCTATAGGTTAAGAGCACTTGAACCTTTTCATGCTCTTTGAAGTCTAATTTAGAAAACCTGACAGGGTTCATCGTTCTGTTGCTGATAAGTATAATCTATTACATTGTGGGTGGTGAAGTACCAACTAGACCAAGGGAAGATGACTACTCTCAAGTAAGCTGTTGAAACAAAAAGGTATTAAGCAAAAGGCTTGGACCTAATTCAGTAATGACCTTCATAAACTGAAATGTTTCTGTATTTTAAGAACTAATGAGCTATAATTATTAGTTATCTTGGAGATGGTGATCAGAGAAAGCATTTTGCATAATGCAAAGAGAACAACATAAATGGAAGCACATCTGTCTCAAACAATCAGACAAAGTCCCTTTTGTTACAATTAGATGTAATCACCTTCCTTACTTCTTAAAATGTACTTCGCAGTTTATACTTTGACATCCTCATACCACCACCTCATCACTATTTATGGTACAGTCACATCTGCCATAGGAGGTTTTGAAAATGTTTTACCTGACTTTTAACAGATGGATGTTAATGGGATATTTATTTACAGAATAAAATTAAATTGAAGCTGAATCTTAATGCACAATTTACATAATCAGCTTTGTTCTGAGCTGGTGAGCTGTTTTTCCAGCACTTGGGGCCCTTCAGTCACAGCTGCATCAAAGAAACAGTCACTGAGAATGGAGATTAAACAATTTCCTAAAGCTAGAAGTCTTGATGTGAATCTATTATTCCATATTAGAATCCCATAATTTCTCCAGACACTGCCATAAGATCAAAGAGGTCTGTTAGAGCTTTGGCATAGCCCACGATCAAAAGGAAGATGTTTGATTTGCATTTAGAAAATACTTCTGCCAATTATATTTTTCTGAAAATTTGAAAGTTCTGCAATTTTACCTTTTGCACAAAAACATTAAAAAAAATCTACAAAACCAGAGGCATAGGTTGATGAAACCAGGATGAAAACCCAAAATGTATGTGTTTACAATGAGTTTGGTGAGATTTGTTTGTGCTGTCTTTGCACTATCATCCTCCATTCTGCTGATGCTCAGCTCAGCTGGAGTTTTGACACAGGCTTCAAGAAGCACAGGGCAGAACCCTCAGAGGCAATGCTGAATATGTGCTGCTTGCCTAATCCCTGACTCTGAGGCTACATGAATGGCTGTAGAACTGCATGAGGTTGTTCTGATCCAAGTGCAGGACGCACCACTTTGTCTTCTTGAACCTCATAAAGTTGGCCTCAACCAACTCAGACTCCTCTGCAGAGCCCTCCTGCCCTCCAGCAGATCAACACTCCCACCCAACTTGGTGTTCTCTGCAAACTGACTGAGGGTGCACTAGATCCCCTAGTCCACATTGTTGATAAAGTTATTAAATAGAACTGGCTTCTACACTGAGCTCTTGGGAATACCTCTAGTGACCAGCTGCCAGGTGGATGTAACTCCATTAACCACCACTCTCAGGGTCTGGCCATGCCGGCACTTTTTAACTCATCACCCATCCAAGCCATGAACAGCCAGTTTCTTCAGGAGAATGCTGTGGAAAACTGTGTCAAAGGCTTTATTAAACTCCAGGTAGACAACATCCACAGCCTTTCCCTCATCCGTTATGCGGGTCACCTTGTCACAGAAGGAGATCAGGTTGGTCAAGCAGGACCTGTCTTTCACAAACCCACGCTGTCTGGGCCTGATTCCCTGGTTGTTCTGCACGTGTCACGTGATTGCACTCCAGGTGATCTGTTCCATAACCTTCCCCGGTACCGAGGTCAGTCTGACAGGCCTGTAGCTCCCCGGATCCTCCTTCCAGCCGTTTTTGTAGGTGAACAGCACATTTGTCAACTTCCCAGCTGAACGGATGTTAAACAGTTGACTCTCTCGTTAGCCGGGACTGCCAGTAAATCATGGACTTGGTGAGCACTTCCACTAGTTCCCTTGGTATCCTTGTGTGGATCCCATCTGGCCCCATAGGAGTCTAAGTGGTGAGGCAGGTCACTGACCATCTTCTCTTGGATTATGGGGGCTTCATTTTGCCCCTGTCCCTGTCCTCAAACTCAGGAGGCTGGATACCTGGAAAACAAGTAGTCTTACTATTTTAGCCTGAGGCAAAGAAAGCATTAAGTGCCTAAAATCTTCTCATCCTTTGTCACTATGTTTTCCTCCACATCCACTAAAGGATTAAGATGGTCCTTAGCCTTTCTTTTGTTGCTGATGCATTTATAGAAGCATTTTTTTATGACAGTAACAAGATTAAGTTCTATTTGGGCTTTGGCCCTTTTGATTTTCTCCCTGCATAACCTCACAATGTCCTTGTAGTCCTCCCGAGTTGCCTGCCTCTTTTTCCAAAAGTCATAAACTCTCCTTTTTTTTCTTAGCTCCAGCTGAAGCATCTTATTAAGGGATGTGACCACCTCTCAGGCCTCGGCTCTTCCTACCTAAACTTGGCCACTCTAGGTTCTCTGCAGTCAGCAGGAAAAGACCTGTACCCTCTGATAACACCAACAAAACAGCCTGCACCACCATGGGAAGCATGGGCTTTGGCCAGGAACACAACTTTTGAAGCACATCCTCAGCTTCATGAAATCACAAGCAAAACTCTGGGAAAATTGTCTTCAGCAGTTAACAGGAACAAGCCAGGGCTCAGGGAAGCTCAAAACACTTTGAAAAAATTCCGAAGTTGCAATTTAGGGATCGGAGGATGTGGTTGGGCTGCTAAGACAAGCACAAAAGGCCAGGGCGAATGTTCTATGAAGACAGCACAAACCCAGCTGTATTAGGCTGTCTAATAAGAAATGAGAACAGGAAAGTCAGCATTTACACAGAGCCCAGCTACAGGCAATAATCCAATTTACAGGGAAGTAAGAGGCTGATGGTCACCTTGCCAAAAACCCAGCTTTCCAAAAATAGTACTGAGAAATGAGTAGTGCAAAAATAAGGGGCTAATCAGCAACAATAAGAAGGAGAGAGACAGAAAGTTTGTCTCTCTGCAGAAGGTAAATTATACACTATAAAAATTACATCCATCCATTTCAAGCCAGAATAGCTATCAGTTTCCAGGGATTTGTAAATCAGTGAACAGGCTAGGGAGAATTATTAAGCTTACCCCATTTTTTTCCCCATACCTGCCTAAATTTTAGTATCATTAACAAATTGTTCCTATAAGTAGCTTCTGTTGTATTTTTCCTCCATTTGGACTTTAAATAGGGGGCAAAAGCTGTGAGTCCAGTCCATCTCAGCAGCACACACTCCGGATGGAGACCTGTAGGATACTATGATGGCCCTCACTGAAGTGATTAATGACACTGGCTGGGGACATGGAACAATGCAGAGAATGGACAGTGCTTAGGACTGTCCCCATGCAGTCCTGTGGCACTCTGCAGGCAACTCAGTCAAATCTCACCATCTGTGCCCTCGACATTATCAGATCGAGCAGTACTCAGGTAGACCAAGGAATATTCATGATCATCTGCCTTTCTAGTACCACCCAGAAATGATCCTCCACTGTCGTCACTAACTCTCTCTGGTTTGTAACCAAATAAGCACAGACTGGAGATTTGGTACCTTCTGGGATTATGAGAGTTTGCTTATCACACAGTCCTCTGCAAGACTAAGTGATGGACAGTCTACAATGACTACACTGTCATCTCACCACATGACAGACTTGAGAAACCTTTAAGGAATAAGTCAATTTAACTTCTCTGTGAGAGATGCCAAAAAACATACATCAGGGATAGACCTTTTTATAACCAGGAGGATCGAAGATCCAAAGCAGCGATCAAAATGCAAAGGGTTCACAAAACCTAATTCTCACCAGGAACATCGTTAGCATTCGGGAGAAGTAGTATGTTCCTCTCAGGATCCTACATGATTTTGTGACGGTTAAACTCTGACCAAACTAACTCTGTTTTATTCACAGAGTAATAATTTCTCCACACAAGAGACATCTGAGTCAGTTGCTTAATGAAGGCGTCTCACAGAAAGCAAAGCCAGGGATTGGGAAACTCTTCCAAGCTAGTGCCACCTTACCACTTGGTAAAGCACCTCCTCTGCCTGGGCCTGCCAAGATCCTCACTCAGAGAGCTCCAAACTGAATGTCTAAGATGGAGATAATTGTCCCCAAAGTAATTATAGAGGCAACAGAGAGAAACAAGGGACTCCAGCTGGTGACACAGCCTACCCTAAAATTTTTGTCTGAAAGAGGTCAGATAAATCACAACCTGAAGGTGCTCATTTCTTCCAACAGGCTAGAAAGGAAGCCCAGGTCACTAGCTGAGGTCTGGCTGTCCTGTCCTGGATGAACACTTGACATTAGGTGAGATGACTATCCCAAACACCCGGTGGAAAGCTACATTCCATGTGTCTTTCCTGCTCATACACAGGGACATGGCAGGATTCAGTGCCATGACCACTGGCAAGGGAGTGGTTTATTTCTTCTAATAGGACACAAATTACTTTGTTAAACATGAATACACAATCAAATCTTGTGACTACTGCTACTCTTCTCCAGAGCTCTGCATTATGGTTTTCATAGTTCTATTTCTCACTCTTAACAGACATTTAAACATGGTGAGGGAGATGGCTAAGAGAAAAGTAGCATGTTTGAAGGCACAGAAACATGAACATGTTCCTCAGCATGTGGCTGAGGTATTTAGCTATTTATAGCTGTAACCCAGTCATTAATCCGGAGCAACTTGCTGTCAGCACATCCACCTGTGAACATTGCTCCTCTTCTCACCTGATCCTTACACATACAGCCCTCCCTGCACCACTGAGAACCAGCCCTTTATCTTCAACCATGAGAGTTTTTTCTCAGCATCTTGAATCCCTAACAGCAGAACGAAATGCTGATTGCTTTAAGCCTCTGAAGTAAACAGTCATCACTGGTACTTGGCATGGCGTTGTCTGAGTGAAATACAAGGTGAAAGATAATTCATGCTTTAGGTAATTTGGTGCCAAATCACTTAGAGATCTTTAAACTACAGTGGCAACCTGGTTTTGGGGTCCTGTTGCAAGAGATAAACCTCACCATAATCTTTCCTTTGCTTTGCAATAATGCTCCTACAATAATGCTTCTGCTCTGCAGAAGTCTCCTTATGCCTGTCTTGCTAGATTACCTAAAGGCTCCCATATTCTGCCTGAAAGATTGTGACAAATTGCACTGCATCTGGGATGTCCAAGACAGAGGAAAATCTGTTTTCAGCCACTCTGGTCACACAGCTGAGACTAGACCAGATATTTAAACACGAGCATATCAACAGGCTGTCTATCTCCTGTGTAAGCAGATCACTTGAGACTCCATGTCCATTAGCGTGTGAGCAGATGCACGTCCAAATACCAGCCTGAGTCATGGAACAGACATCAAAATGCCATTTTTGGCTACCTACTTGCTTGATCTGGGGCAGGTAAAAACTTGCCATATCTGACCATTCAAGAAATCAAGAGAGACCTCAGTGCTGTGTGCAGGAGATGCCAGGTTGCCTGCCCCATTCTCTCTTGTGGCCCCACCACGATGGGTGAGGGATCCTCCTTTATTTATTATCACTTTATAGCAGAGACCTGTGAGTATGCCCTTGGACTATGAGCTGGTACCCACATTTCTCACTGTAATCTTCTTGTCAACCCCTCCCAGGCTACAATTACATGCGACAGTTCAGTGACAGTGCAAAAGCAGACAGTTGTCCCCATAAGCAGTGTCCTCAACAGTCTAAGCATCCACACGAGCGTGACACCTCTGTTCTTTCTCTCCCCCTCTGTCACAGGTGAGGATATACCCCTGACCTCCCTTCATTTTCTCTGGGGTTGTATCCCCGGGGCAGGGCCCAGACTTTTGAGCTGCCGATCAGTGGGTCAGCTCTGCTGAAAGCAGCTTAATGGTGAACTGCAGGCTTCCCATCAGATGGTCTGTATGCCAGAGGGGATGGTGGGTGCTAAATTGTACAAGATTGGAAAGCAAAGCTGAAGAAAATACATGGCGGGGGTACTGCTGAATTGATGTCAGTTATCAAAAGTTTAAAACAAAGGAGGGAAATATCAGACAGTCAAACAAAAAGGCACTACAAGGACAAGGTGTGACAATCCTAAGAGAAGCAGCAGCAGGACCAAGGTGCAGAGAGGTCAGCCCTTCTCTACCTGCCTGCAGTGGTCTGGTCAACAAGAACCCACTGGGTGATGGAGAATGGCTGCTGAAGATATTGGGGCTTACCCAGAAAGAATGTAAAATACATAGTGTGTTTTTCTGTGTCCCATTTTCTCTTATGGGTCCGTGTCATCTGGAAGGCTACATTTTCCATAATCCACTGCTTACCCTGTATGAAAGATGGAATGCTGGTGCATGGCAGAAGATACAGTTCAGCCGTTGAACTTGGCCATCTGTAAGAAAGAAAGTGACCACCAGAGACTCAAATTCAGCTCACAGCTGATATCCTCAAGCATGAATTATCTTTTGAAGATCTAGGCCTTATTATCAGAAACTTTGGAAAAAAAAGCTGAAAAAAATGTTTACTGACTTTAGGCAAATTCATGACATTCACTCACACTGTATAAGCAGAAAGTGAAATACATCTAGGTAGTAAAAGAAAGTTTCAGAATAACGTAACATCCCCAGATGTTTTCAAGCTCTACTGGTATTTTATTAGATTTCCCGAAAAAAAGGAGAAAAGCTTTCCAGGATTTGAACTAGCCGGTCTTAGCACCTTAGCACAAGCTTCATGTGTCCCCAGGCTGATGTTTAGCTGACAGCTTCTGTTCTGCTTCTTCATACATTGGGGAAGTGATGGCAATGATCTCCTCTTCCAGCATTTCCATTTGAGCCGTAATGTCTGACACAGTGTTTTTCACAGCATTCAGCTGCAGCTTCAATTTACTGTAATCTTCCTGGAAGGATCCATCCATGTCATAGAGACTGTGACAGCCCTGTTTCTCCTCAGGGAGATAGTTCATTTTCAGGAAGTTGTGGAGGAGCTTGCACAGGTCCTGGACAACCCGGAGGATCTCCTGCTCACCCGGTTTGATTGTGGCAGACTTGGTCTTATTCTGGGTTGGAGTAGTGCTCTTCTTTTTACCTTCATGTTTCTGCTGGGGGACTGGACCATTGTCACCTTTTTCCACAGCTGTGATGGTAACAGTGTTCTTCTGAAGATGTGAGGGGGCGTCTTTGCTCTCTTTATGGACTGTGATGGATTTTTGGTCTTTCCAGGTAACAGGGACTGCTCTATTCTCCTGCTGGAAATCCTCAAAGACTTTATTCTTTTCTTGGACTGCTTGGAGAGCTTTATTGCCTGGGCTGAACTGAGAGCCTGTGTTCCTCTCTTGGAAGAATGGAAATGGCTTGTTTTCATTCTGGAGGCTTTGCTGAAAAGCATCAGTGTAAATAACCTGGACAGCTTTGTTCTGTGACTGGAGACATTGTAGAGCTTTGTTTTCTTCCCAGAGCATCCTGGTTTTGATGCGGAGGACTTGGTTTTCCTGCCAGAGTGCTCTGTTCTCCTCCCAGATGCTCCACTCATTCTGTGCCCTCTTGCTAAAGAGTTGCCGGTGGGAAGGAAAGGGTGGCTGGCAGTAGATCTCATTCACCCATTTACCATCAATAAAGACAAACATCTGATCCCTTGGTTTCATCCGGGGGGTGATATAGTCTGTCTCGGGCTCTGTACACTGCATGCTCTGGTTCCTCAAATCAAATGCAGACATGGCCTTTCTTTAGTAAATTGAGGAGGGCTGTGTGAAAAGGCTTTTCCCAGGACTTCTGCAATGGGCCACTGTCCACTGTCAAGGAGTAGGTGACACACTGGGTCTTGAGAAGCTTAATTAGGACTGAAAGAACAGGGAACACAAATGCATAGACTTACTGCCAAAATTCCAAATCAGAATTAGACTACATTAACGACAGGAAAAAGCAAATAAATCGGTTCTCACAGTTGAGCGTGTTGCCTCTTTGACTCTGAAGGGTAAGGAATACACCAGATACTTAACTTACAGAAGCTGAGAAAATTAGCATTGGTACATAGAGCATCCCTATGGCAGCACTACAAGTCATTGATAAAAGCCCTGGACTTTCCCTTTGTCTCTACCTCATTTTTACAAACCTGTAAGGGTGTAAAACGCAAGAATATCTTTTGCCCAAATGACTGACAAAAAAAACAAATTAAAAATTGTTATGAGGCTGAAACAACTTTATAAAATAAAACATTTTTAAAGGATCATAGAGAAAACTGGCTTTGAGAGCAGGATTTTCTTGTTGATGTTGAGTAGCCTGTGTTAACCAGACACCACAAAAATGCTGTGGCAATTTTGATCTTAAACTCCACAGAACTGTGAACAGGAAGAGCATGGAGTGATACACTATGCACAGATAATTTAAAACTCCAAACCACAGCCCTGGGACATCAAGACCAAGACAGGTCTGTTGCTCTTTGCATGTTTTTTTGGCAAGCTCCCATCACTATGGTCCAAACACTGTCACAATCCATAGATAATTCTCCATCTTTCTTTCTCATTTCTCCTGTCACTCTTTTCTTTATATCCTTTGATAGCTCTGTTATTTTTCTTGCTTTCTAGCCCTGCAATAGTGATTGCTTATCTTTTTCCTACAGTCCATCTGCCTCTTTTTCACATCATCAGAAAACTCATCTCTAAAATCCATACTGCAGGGCCTCACCTTTAATGCTTCTCATTTCAGTCACAGAAACCCCAGACTTATCTGCTGAAACCTCTTCCCCCCTTTCCTCTACCCAAAACGTTGCAGCTTAAATCACCTACTAGTCAGGAGTAAACCAGGGCAAATGAAGGATTTCAGTCTTTTACACGAAAAAAGAAAGCAACTAACCAAATAATAAAAAATGTTTTGTGCCAAAGAAAAGCTTATTTTCTGCAGTTTTAAACAAAATTAAATGAGTGTGATTTTCATGATGAAATTATGTGAACTGAGGTTGAACTATTTTATAACCAAATTGTTGGAATTCTTATGGTTTCTGCACATTGTTTCTAGAAGAACAAATGTGCCTTTTTCTAGTTCAAAAAAATTAGAAAGAAGTTAGTTGTCAAATTTCACTCAGGTCTACTCCTCTCCCCAGCTGCCTATTCTGTCCCTTGGAAAGCCTAGTTCTGCCTTTTTGTCCATGAGGAGAGTTTTACCTTCATGAATCTTGCCCTCATATCTCTACCACAGGCATTAAGCATGGGGTGACCACCACACACGAGCGCCTCGTAGCCTCCAGCTCTGCCATCACATTGTGCACCCCCTGTCCTATTTTTGCCCTCTCCTTCTCAAAACGTGTTGTTTCCCCCCTTTGCCTGCCATTGCAATATAGGTCTGTTTGCAGTAACACTTGATTTTATTGAAATAGGGTTTCCATCTGACTTTCAGAGTTGTCTTCCACATCACCTGCTGCTTAATCACACATCAGACTTGTGTTTTCATAGTATCATTCCTCTGCTAAAAGGGATTTCCCCAAAACCTCTCCTTTGCCAGTTTTGTTTTCACTTACACCACGTATGTTCAGAGCCATATATCGCTCCCTCCCTTGCACACTTTCCCCTACAGCCTTTCTGACCCATCCCATTCCATTGGGGTCCCCAGTCCCATTGGGCCTGTTAAGAGTTGGACTCGATGATCCTTGTGGGTTCCTTCCAAGTCAGAATATTCTGTGATTCTGTTTCCCCTAACAGCCCAAAGACAGGGGCAGGGGGCAAATCAGTCACATGGGGAACAGACCCATAAGTATCCAGAGGAGATGCACAAAACATCAACCATCATAACCCCAGATCCACCTGCCACTGCATATGATGTGCCAGCAGCTAGAGTTGTTAAAGTCACTTACAGTTAAAGTGTTTAGACGGCATATTTTCAGGATAAACAGAAATGCATAATATATGTGGCCTTGAAGGACATTATCTTGTGGACAATTGAACCTGACAGTGGCTCTGTCAGCTCTTTTGCACTGCAGGGAACACACTGACCCAAGGTTCAGAGAGATACTTCAAGTTCTCCCGCCTCCTGCAGAATTTTTACCCCCCATCTCTGAATAACACTGGGAAATGCTGGGAACTGGGGTGGATGGGCAAGGTAGCCAGCTGTGGGGAAGCCACATAAAATCAAGACAGGCTGGGCAATTTGATTGCACTAAATTGCACACCCATCACATGCTCACCTTCTCACCGAAGCCAGGGCTCTTCCCTCTCCCTGTGGTACAGCCAAGCATCCCGGTCTGAGGTCCTGCTGCTGCGGGGTGTCCAAGGGAAGAGAGACTGCACGGCAGGAGATAGAGGGGACTGATAGGGACCTTGCCCCAGATGCAGCCACCTGCACCCCCACCAGGGGTTGGGAGCTCCTGCACACCCTCCTTGCACAGCCCACTTCTGCACTTCTTCTGTACTGTCATCCCAAGTTTGTCTTCGATTTTTCCCAGCATTGCTCTTTTGGGTTATTTCTCATGGAAACAACCTTTCTGCTAGCTCGGCTCCCATGCCCTTTCCTGATCCCAGACTTCCTGATATGCCTTTGATGCTCAGAACTGAGAGGAGCTTGGATGGATTCTTTCTCCATCACACCTTCTTTAAACAATTTTTGCTTGTATTTTGAGTCTTCAAATTATATTTGTTGCTGGATTGATGTTGATACACGCAAAAATCACTTTCTTGTATGCACTATGAGAGTTGAAGTTATTTTCCAAGGACAACGTGGGTTTGAAGTTCTTCTTTGTACGTTTAAGAGCAGACTATCACTGAACCCTATTAAGAAGAAAATAGAATATGCAGGGCATTCATGCATTGCAAGTTTAGATATTATTTGTAGCAGCTATTCCCACTCCCATGTCTTTACATTTCTAATGATCTCATTGTCTTTCTTATTTGCTACATCTTTCAGATGTGGATTTTTTTTTCTAATCAGAGTTCTTGAATAATAAATACAGCAGTTAATTTCTTTTCCAGTGAAAATTACCACGTTGACATCAGCCTCAAGGTGACTGTTATTGCTTTAGGAAGTTGGAGATACTGTTCAGCTTTGGTGTTTTATGAAAATTATAAATTCAGGTATAAAATTCTTCTCTGTAATTTCTTCCTTGCTTATATTTAATCTTAGACAACCAAAAAAATTACAGGTTACTATGGCAACTCCCCAGGGAGCATTCTTCTTTATTTGCGCTCCAGGACCTTGTACAGGAAAACAGAAAAACATCCTCAAAAGAGAAAGGAAAAGATTTCATCATGGGGTACTTGTGCTTGGCCTGCCATCAGACGGGAATTTAAGGGCACTACCCTGTGTAACCAGTTTTCAGGAGAGGTGACTGAAATGGTCAGTCTGAACTTCTGAAGAACTGAGGCTGTGGGCACTGAAAGTGACCTCAGATGAACATTTAGAAGTCTAAGAACTGACTAGAAACTGACTTTAAATATTAGAGACAAGTGCAGCACAAGACTGATCAGCAGACAAAGCCTGCTTAATCAAAAGCCATGGAGAACTAAATTGGCAGTGTATCTTTGCCTTTTCTTATGCAGTATTTCCCTCAAAGTTGTTTAAAGTTCTTCTGGCAAATCATTTATTTGCTGAAAATTATGAATTCAAATGCCAATACATTTAGATCAAATTTAGTGAACGTCATGAAATGTGTTTATGTGTACATCAGAATTGGAAATGCTGCAACAGCTCACTGAAGAATTTTTTATAGCAGCTACACTGATTTCTGAGCTGGACTCTCAAAAGGACTGAGATGTCATTCACAAAATTACAAAAGCAGAAATAATGCTGAGTGTGTTCCCCTCCCTGTCAAGGGACAAGCAACCCCTGCTCTGTTAGAAGGGTTTGACCCAACTTCCCAGCTGAGTGCTTTGTCCAGAGCTATAAACTAGTCAATTTCCCAAAGATGTTTCACTATACAAAGAATTAAATATTAATTGGAACCAAAGCCACATTCCCCATCCCACCCACACACCTTATATCAGGCTGTTCAGCTGACTTTGTTGTCCCTCTTCTTGGAAGTTATCTGGTTTTAGAAAGGATTCAGTGGGAGAGAGTGCATGATCCCAGACACACTCATGTAATTCTCCATGTTCCATGCTGGGGTGCAAGAGGTCATCCAGTGATGGGTTGAAAGCAATGGGGAAGAGTGAGGTCTGAACTGCTGCCATGAAGATCTTGTAAGAAAGACCCTACAGACCCCCTACCAACCTCCCTCCCTTTGGAAATGGTGGCATGTGAAGTTCAGCCCTTTCCTTTCTTTGCTTTTGGGTTAGAAGATCTGTCAAAGTGCTTGCATTAAAAATAATCCGTTGGGTTTTTTTAGTAAAAGTGTAATGTTTCTTTGAATTTTGAGCATCTTCTCTCTTTTTCTATTCTCATAAATATGCTATATTCCTAAATATTTATTTGATGAAAGCAAAGGCATGTGCTGCCACTTTCTACCATCCCAAACACATTTGTTCTTCTGAAATGTCAGCCTCTGTTCATGTCAATGCAGGCTGGTCTCACCACACACTCATCCACTGTTCACCAGGGCATTAAGCCTGGATGCAAATCCCACCTAGTCACTAAAAAGCCTCTTGCATACTTGAGTGTTCTTGAATCATCTCCTGACCTCAATAACTAGATAGGGAGTAAAAATTATATTTTCTCAATTTTTGAGGCACTGAAGTGTCTGGAGGGAGAGATGGTGATATCTTCGCATTGTATTTTGCCCAAGTAGAGATGAGTGCACTTTGTCAGCAGTGTAAAAATCAGTAATTAAAAACTCCGAATCAGGTTTTTTTCAGACAGATAAATGGCTTGAGGGACACACCTATGTCAACCACTGTTTAGAATAATTGTCCTTTCAATGACACTGTCACAGAGTTGCTGCATTTGCCTTGGTATAACCCTCATGCATCCAGTGCTGTGCAAACACCAAACTCTGCACACTCCTGTCAACACTGAGTTAGCTGAGAGCTGAAACAAAAGGTGGAAATATCTACTTTCATACCTTCCCTCTGATCCTAATTTCATTTTAGACATTGGGCAAGTCGCCTGTTCCCATAGCCCCATTTCTTTAGGTCCTCAGAGAGTTTGGAATACTGAGTTTCTGATGCAAGCTGTTAAGAGAAATTTGTTTTTACTTGTAAAGTGCCTTGAACATGAAAGCATGACAGTAAAGAAGCCCTACAAGCTACTTTTATTTATATCCATGGTTGTAATACACACATTGTTTATAAGGTGAAGCAAAACATTTGACTTTTGCTAGTAAGTGACATCTTAGAGACATGTCAGGCTTTCTGTTGTTCTACCTTAGATCTCATTCCCACTTTGCTTTCTTTCTACTTCAGCTACGAATATTTAAAAAATTTCATCAAAACCATGTGCAGTCTCTTGGTCAACTCTAAGCCGTTGCCTGTCAACACTATTCCTTTGTGCTGTGCCTCTGTGATATACTGCTTGTGAGCCTTGCCAACAAAACACAGCCCAACTACTGTATCACTCTCCTAGTTCTGTCTGATCAGATCAAAATTTACAGAGCACTCTGTGCTGCTGGAACAGCCCATTAGTAGTTTGTTGTTGAGTAAATACTAGAAGAAATTATCATTGGTGCACTTGTTTCAGTCCTGCGGGCAGAGGCACGCTTGCTACAGGGGATGGAGGGGCAGAGCTGACAGAGGAGTTCCTTGGACTTTCTGTACACAGGGACAATTTGGATGGGTACAGTCATGTCAATGTGCCACATGTGACCAGCGGGTATCCCGCATGGCCTGCAGGGGACACTCTGAGAGGCAGGCCTGCCGCCAGGATGTGCTGAACACACTGTCCCTGACATCTGATACCCACAAACCCCAAACAGCAATAGGCAGTGGTGTTCAGGCAACAGACTCTGAGCCCTTCGTGGTTTGTCAGCCAAGTGATGCTTCAGCCTTCATTACTGCACTGATTAGGTCTCTGCTGACTGCAGTAGAGCTTAAACACTTTACTGTCCTGTAGGTATTACACATAGACATCTCAAAGTAGCTGTCTACAGTTCGAAGGTAAATTCTTCCTGGCCCTCAGTGTTGTTGGATATGATGTGCCACCTCATAAAGGCATAGCTATCTCTCCCTGCAGTGAGTGCTGAGGAGTCTGCAGTTCTTAGCCTCCTCCAATAAGATGGTTAAAACAGAGCCTAACATCCCAGCAGGAGAGCTCCAGCTCAGCTTTGCTCACACATGCACCCTATAAGGGAAGGTGTTGCCGAGCCAACAACTGCTGCATGGCAGCTAAATGGGACACCTAAATGGGATCAGCTTTGCAGAACTGAAAAGAACAATTCCTGTCTCTCATGGGAGTCAAGCAAGAGGCTGCTAAAATTGTGGGGACAGGGAAAACATTCCATTTCATGTGCAGAGGCAGGAGCTGTTAGTCTTGATGAGTAGAACAGAACATGAGAGCACAGACTTGAGCTGTGATGTCCTGCAAACAGATGCAAGATTTGGGAGTTGAGGGCATTTCAGCTCCTGCTGAACACAGCACTTTTTCCACGTGACAAGTCTCTCTGGGTGAGAGGAAAAGTCAGTGGTTCCATTCCTGATTGACAGAGAGAAAATTGAGAGTTCAAGCTTATTAAATAATCTCTAATAGTGATTTATGGGGTCCTGTACATTTTAATCTAAAAAAAAAATATTTAAATCATCTAATTAGCTAAGTGTATAATCCTGTATATTAATTGTCTATTAGCCACTTCTTAATTATAATGGAATGGTTATCAAATAACATGTGATGTCCATGTAGCACCAATTTAAGTCATTATCGGACTAGCTCCTACTTTAAAAAGGATCTGTTTAACTGAAATCTAACCATTTCATTTTATGTTAAAAGCAATACAGAAGAGGAAGCAAACACCTTAGAAAAGTAGTATTCTATTAGGACTTAAGAGACACTATACTGTAAACAATGCTACATGAAGAATCATGAGAGCAACATAAAATTCCATTCAGACACTGAAACAAGGAATTATCAAGGAACCTGGAAATCCAGATCTTGTGTTTCAGTTTCTACAGAGCTCATTATTCATCCACACAGACCTCCCAGGATTTTTCCCTGACTTCCTCTTTGTTGGAATGTATTGATCCTGAGCTTTGAGGAGGTGATCCTTGATTAATAACCAGCTTTCCAGGGCCCCTCTTCCCTACAGGGCTTTATCCCATGATACTCTATCTAAAGAGGTCGAAGTCTGCTCTCCTGAAGTCCAAGTGAGCTTGCTGTGTGCCTTTCTCAATGTCCTAAGTACTCTAACTCCACAATTTCGTGATCACTGCAGATAAGGCTGTCCTTGAGCTTCACATTCCTCACCAGATCCTGTTGTTGGTGAGAACTAGGTCCAACACAGCACCTTTCCTCATTGGCTTCTCTATCACTTGGAGAAGGAATTTATAATCAATGCATTCCAGGAACATCCCGGATCGTTTATGTCCTGCTGTGTTGTTCCTCCAACAGATATAACATTGGATGAAGTTCCCCCTAAGGACCATGGCTTGTGAACATGAGGCCACTCCTACCTGTCTACAGAGCAACTCACCCACTCAGTCTTCCTGGTCAGGCAGCCTGTAGTAGACCCCCACTATAACGTCACTTGTCCCTGCTCTCCCTTTAATCCTAGCCCATAAGCTCTAAGTTGGTTCCTCATCCATTCCTAGGCAGAACGTCATGCACTCCCGCTGGTCACTGACATAGAGGCTGACACTCCCTTCTCATCTCCACATCCTGTCCTCAATGAAGAGCCTGTATCCCTTCATTCCAAAACTCCAGTCACAGAAGCCATCCCGTCACATCTCCAGGAAGCCCTGCAGGCATGCATACTTCTATAACTCCTTTTGTTTATTCCCCATGCTTTTGATAGAGACATTTAAGTTGGGTCTCCCATTAAGCTGACTTACTGGCTGGAGTGGCCGGAATCGCATTGTGCTGCTTTTCAGGTTCTCTTCTGTTGACTTGTGATCCCTCTCCAGGCTCTGAGCATCTCTGGCTGGCACTGACATCAAACTGGTAGGAGTAGGATGGATGGAGGTTTCCCTCCCCTGGCAACATCAATTTAAAGCCCTCTTCAGCAGCTTGCCAACCCTATGACCAAAGGTGCTCTTCCCCTTCTCTGACAGATGAACCCCATAGGCTTCCAGAAGACCAGGTTCCTCAAAGTGAGTCCCATGTCCTAAGTTGCCGAACCTCTGGCTGTGGCACCAGTGTTGTAACCATTTGTTGATTCTCCAAAATCAACTGGCCCTTTCAAATCCCTTCCCTTTGACCAGGAGGCCAGAGCATCTTAGAGGAGCATTGTACCCTAGAGATACATTTCTAAATGTATCTAAAAATGATGAGTATGTACGGTCTAACACTCACTCCTGAGATTTTATAGACTCTTCTCCCCCTTTCTGATTATTCATGTTTCATTTTCCCAGAAATTTTGAAATAGCTTACTTGGACTTGTACACATGTTCAAACAGGCAAACACTGCTGAGTGCAACTCTCTCAGTCTTTATAGGCATGCAAGATTTGTTCTCCCATTTTGTTATCACTAGATCTGCAGAAGCAGACTTCTAGCAAGGCACAGGACCCACCTGGTAGTCTTATTAAGAATCAGATTTGGCATTCAGAATCAGTCTCTGCCTGGTGGGTTTCTCAAATGGTAGTTCTGTTACCTGAGTTTTGCTAAAGGCTCTGCACCCAGCTCCCAGAATCGTCCTTCCACAGCATTTTTGCCTGCCACGGCACCCAAATTTTTACTGAAGCTAATATATTTGTGCAAAGCAAGCATCCTAGGGAAAGTATAAATATCTTGAAGGATCTCTGAAGCTTAATGCTGGACAGTGCACTTTTGCCAAACTAGATATTCAAAAAGCATATAAAGAAAAAAAAGAAAATATAGGCTCATAACTAAACTTCAGATGTTGAGTGGTACTAAACAAGACCATTTCAAGCTCTGTGGAGCCACTGGTTTACCTTTTCTAGCATGTATCATGTTTTGATGGGCCATGGGCACACTTTACTTTGAGGAAAAGAGTTTTAACACCTGCTCATCTCAGCATTTAAATTGCCGCCAGAGCACTCTTTTAATGGTATGCCTAAAGAACAGAGGTTTCAGTGATGAAAAAAGAGAATAAACAGTCAGATCCTAGCTACTATGGTTAAGCACACCTAGGAACAGTTAAACAGGAAATTGTAGAAATGTTATGCAACCCCTAGGAATGATTTTATGCCAGAGTAGCAGCCCCTTTTACCCATTTCCCTCATCTTTTAATGTACAGTCTGTCCCAAGTTGAATAGAGGTTATGAAAGTTACCTGGTTTTGCAAAACTACCTGCAAACATCTGTGCAAATTTGGGGTCACTGTCTGTCCAAGTGCTCTGTGGTGGCACTTGAAAAATAACTGGAACCAGAACTCACATCCACCCAGACAAATGCAATGAGAAAGAAACAGGTTAACCTGTCTTCATATGTGTCTGGAGGATATCATTAACATTAATGTAGTCATAAAGCAGCACCTGCTGGCTCAATGCAGCAAATCTTTGCCTACTACCAATTAACTCTTCAAAAAATAATAGAGAACAGTTTTTGCCCTTCTGCCCCAAGCACAATAACTTGTTTCCTGCTAAGCATTATTAATTATAATGTCCCTGCTGCTCTGCCTCACTCAAATGAACAGTCCCATCAGTGACATAAGCTTCATAGCAAGGTGTATCTCAGCAGGAGCAAGTGCAGAATTTCTGAGCTTCAAAAAATATTACACTACTTTTTATTACTGTTGTTGTTCCTTACTTGGTGTAGAGCTTTCACTCTTAACCACCCACAAGGAAAAAACCCCACACATCTGTGAGATACTGGATCCGAATCTCACTGAATTATTGATATGGGTCGGATGTAAGGCTGCCTGATCACATAAGGCCTGCTGAGAGCATATGACAGAGCTGGAAGGTCCTGCAGCCGACATGGCTGAGCCCACGTAGAGCACATGGCATCACTGATGGCCCTGCAGCTGGGCTGTCAGTCAAGGCAGACCTGCCTCGTAGCCTGCCCACACCATGCCCCTGGAGCCTGTGACTGCCTACAGCACACCTCACTCTGGCCTGGAAGGCGCTGACTGGATATCCTGCCTGGGAGGGAAAACTGAACTGTATAAATACACGAAACTCCATGTGAGCTCTCTCTCTCTCTCTTCTCTCCTGCAACCTGAACCACATGAACCATCAGATCTTGTCGATAACCATTTTTTCTTTTTTTCTCTCTCTCTCTGTCTTTTCTCCTGCTGCCTGCACCATGTGAATCATCAAATCTTGTAGGTAACCATTTTCCCTTTCTTCTCTCTGCTTCTCTCTTTACCCTTTTAATGTCTTTACTTCTTTTACTCTTTTCCTTCTCTTGTGGGTAACCTAAAACCAATGAGTTGCATTTTACTAAAGCTGGTATACTGATTGTTTGTAGTGGGTGTCATGGGTCTTTGTGCTGAGGGTTTTAGTGAAAAATTTTTTCTTGGTTGTATTTTACTCCTGTAAAACCTTTTGCCAAAATATCTTATTTTTTTCACTAAATTAAAAGAATTTCTCTTAGAAAAGAGTGTGTGACTGTTTCTCCAGATGCTAATTCAAGGTTAAAACAAATCAAAAGGCTTTTAAAAAGTCTTAAATAAAATGTAACAGCTCTAGGCAGCTTATGGCTTAAAATATGGCTTAAAAAGTGTAACATCATCTCTGGCAAAGAACAGATCTCACCTAGCTGAAGGGACAAACTCCATGAAGATGTTCCCATTACAGTAATGTCAATGATTCAGTGAGCAAAGTCTGAGAAAAAGGCTTATGTGGGGCAAGTTTTGTGATGAGATGGGGAGGGACACTCCTCAAAAAAATCTGCAACCTTGTTCTGCATTGCTAAATGTGAACTGCAGTCAGATTGCTGATGGGAAGAGTAAAGGTGCAGGTGACCCTTCTTCCGTGGTCAAGTGTGACAGGTCTGTGACCATGCAGCTGCACATTATCTGTGTGCTACTGGCTTTCACAAGTCCTTGGTTCTCCTTCAGTGGCCTTTTTAGATCAGCTCCTCTCCAGTCGATGCAACCACCCCTTGTCCAAAGTTTCTGATATGGTGTCCAACAAGGTCACTTACATACGTAAGCTTTGGATCTCTGAATTACAGCGTAAGGGACACTGTCTCTTCTGCAAGGTGCCTCTTACAGCATGTCATGTTATATGACTGAGCTGCCATCCACGTCAGACACCACCACGTATCTCTCCTGGTCTGAGCAGAGTTGGCTGTATAAGAAGCAAAGTTAAGCTTCTTCAGCTTAGGAAAAATATACCTCTTTTCTTTCCACCTGTATACAGGGATGAGCTGGCAGAAAAATGCAATGCCTATTAAAATATTTTGCATGGTATTTAACCTGAGAATTGTGGTAGAGACCATAATCCATCTAAACTTTCTGTACAAAATAAACATACATTTTGTGACAGTCAGTCCATTAACTAACACCGTTTTGCATAACACAAACCCTGAGGTCACACATTGTGCTGGGTTACTCTTCCTCTTCTCTTACCAAAATTACTTTCTGCATAGACAGAGTATCAGGAATCTGATTTACTATTTATGCTTGCCAGTGCATTCCAGGTGATCACAGACCGAGTACCATGGTGCTCATTGCCGAATGGACAAACACCAAGGACACTGGTTCCCGTACTTAGAAAGACAGAAATGTATAAATAGTTCCTGCGTAAAGCCAAGTTGTCATTAGTCTGTAGCTTGTAGAAAGCTGCATGACTGCTTCTCTAAATGTGTGCCTGATTGAATGTTTATTCACAAGTTTGAACTGCACAGAAAAGAACAGTTGCTCTGGCCAACGAATCTCTGTCAGCCCTTCTTTTACGAGACAGCCAAGTTTTTCCAGAGCCATGAAATGCTTTGTATTATTTGCTGCTGTGATTTTCAAGTCTTCTGTATCTAACAAGGTTCCTGAAGACTGTCCTCCTATTTCTAGCAAAGATTTCTACCTGACACTAATAGGAAGACTGCATCCTGACACCACCTTTTGGAGGCAGAAAGGGGAACTCCAGTGTCCTGGGAAGCCTCATATGAAATGACTAAACCAAAGCCTGTCATCATCTTACAGACAAGGTACATGTCATCAGCCCATATCTCCCTCACCTTTCCCCTCAATGTTGATTAGTTTCTGCAAGTCTCATCCCAAGAATTGATGAATGACAGAAAAAAGATATTTCTGCGGCTTGCGGGTCAGTTTTTTGCAGTGCATCTTTATCTGCTTTGCCTGATTGATCAAAGATACCATTATCTGCTGTACTCCACAGTCTCATTGACTAGGTGCAGCCTTGCTAACTCCAAGCCTTCAGCAATCATTAAGCTCGCTAAAACTAAAGTTAAAAAAAGGGGCATTCTCCCTTGTTGACATGTGGATTCAGGATCTTTATAGAGGTCAAATCTCCTTCTCATCCCTGGGAGAAGGTACTTTTTTTCTGATGACAGCGGGATATTGTCTTGCAAATAATGAGACGTCTGCCTAATTATTTGTCTTTGTTAGTCATATTACCTTTGTTCTGTAATTTTCTTCCCAGAATGAGCTTACTTATTATATATATATTCATGCAACTCCACATCAGAAGAGAAAAGCAGACAGACTAGACAGTAGCTACCTCCAGCTCCTCTGGCCAGTTTGTTAGCAGACCTTGCAGTCCTCTCTGTTCTGTTACCTGCCAATATCTCCATTTCCTTCTCTTTGCACTGGCTCCACCCCATCAAACACCGACCCCTTAGAAACTGTCTCCAGTCACCTCCATTTACACTTACACATAACCCTCATTTCCTCTTTTGAGGAAGCCGCAGGCAGTACTGTTTGAAGGCAAAAATTCAGATGCAATAAACGTGCTTGAGCAAATGAGATCAGAAATTGCTTACCTTGTTGTTGAAACACATCATCTTTGATGCATAACCGCCACCAATGCACAGACATACCTGGGTGATGATTAGAGCTGAGCTGCAGATCTCCTGGGAGGTCTGCTAAAGAAACCATTTCTGAGATGTAAGTGAATGTTAATACCAAGTGAAACTATTATCTTTCTGGGGATACCTGTGTTCTTGGAGAGGAAAAGAGCACTGGAAGCATAGACACTCACAGAAATCTGAAGCAGCACTCCCTCTGTATTATGCATGTAAAACATCAGTACCTGAGAAGTAACATCACACGACCTTTTTTTTTTTCCCCCCAAACAACAGAATTACTGAAAAACTTCCTAAGAAAAGCAGATATGGGTAACAAGAGTTGAAAAAAAAAATCTGGTCAGAACATGAAGTTTATTAAAAAGCTACTTGTTTTAAATGCCTTGTCATTTGCATGTACATATAAAATAAATGATAGAGATAGTGGCTTTTCATTATACTGACATCATTTTGTACTGTGTCTGAGAAACCATAGGTACAAGTTCACATACATGTCACTGCGCAAAGTGCTTGTGGTAATCATTTTCATGGGGAAAAATAAGCAGTTGCAGGATCATATATTTTCTGTTGTGAATTCAGTTAATGCACACATCAATCAGATTGTCAAAGCCGTTTCCAGCCCATGACTGGATATTTCCAGCTTTGACATGTTATATCAAGGAGAACCAGAATCCTTGAAACATAATTTCATCATGCGCCCTCTCTCTCTCTCTCTATTTACTGCTTTCTTCCCGTATTCAACTTCCCTAATAAACTCTTTATATCATTTGCAGCTGCTTCAGAATTCCACAGTCGCCAGCTCATAAGCAACATAAAGATCACATTATTCTTCAGAGAGCCTGCCCTGGGTTTCCTCCAAAATTTACAAGGGCTAAGATTTCCACTATTTAGGTGGGTTCAACTATCACATCCTTATAACCTAAATTTCCCTGGCATTCCTTCATGCATTTGCACATTACTTTACTGTTTAATGTCTTTCATCCAATTTCAAGAATGTACCATTCTTCTTTCTTATCCTTGTTTTTCATTGTTATTCCCTTTTGCACTTGATGATTCGGTGTCTGGCTAGTCATAATTTGTTGATTATGAACTGTGTCTCTTTCGGCGTTTGGTTGAAGTTTAGAACTAGCCTAAGATATGTTAGTCCCAAAAGAGGGTGTGAGAAGGAAGAAGAGTCGGAGGATCTATATTTTTTCTTGTGAAAATTGAAATGCCTGGAATTAGAAATGACCCTTTCTTCTATATTTTTTCCCAGATTAAAATTGTGGAGAAATGAGAAGTTTTCTCCCCATGTATACCATGTGTCACATAACAGGGACTCTGGAGTCGGGTTTTTCAAGCCATGAAGACACAGCACTCATTAACTGAGTGAGTACTAACACAGGAAATTTCTAGGAGTGCCCACTGAAAGAAACCAGCTCAGACGTGCTTTACACTATCACCAAACAGGTTAACTCCACCTGATGAACTGTCCTTTAGAGACAGGCACTGGACCTGACAGTGAGTGAAAAATTAAGAGGTGTGATTTATTCAAAGGACCAAATATCTCACAGAAAGGGGCAGGGGGAAGTAAGGAAAATGCAGGAGGAGAGAGGGGTCAGAAGCAGTCCAAAATTTGTGCAGACAACTGCCGCATAAAAAGAGCCAAACCCCCCCAGTACTACCCCAAGAACTCGGTCATAAATTTTAATCGCTTGATATGTTTACAAAGCCTTCAGCAACACAGTAAGAAGTGCCTCTTTTCCCTTACTTCACATCTCGGCTGTTGAATGCTTTCTTTTCCCTCCCGATTTCATTTTAGTCTAAAAAATGTATCTGTTTTGAGTGCAACAATGAAGCAGACTGCTAGCAGGGACAGAGGTGTGTGATAACTGGAAACAGCTCGGCTCCCATCCTTTCCCAAAATCGTTCCCTATTAGCCATACCTGAGGACAAGCTTGCTATGTTGTGATCAGCCAAGGGCATGCACCAAGGGTAGCAAAGAGACAACATGTCCCAGAAACTTGCTGGGTTGTGCCTGCATGCAGCAGGATCTCAGGCCTTTGAGGTGTTGTCAAACACTGTTTGCCTTCAAGACGTCTATTAAACACTAGATTATAGAATGCCCTGATACGTTTGCATGAAGGGCATTGTGAGACTGACTGACAGATCAATGGGATAAAGATGTCAGGAAAACCTTCAAAGTTTAGTTTTGACAAAAGTCAAGAAAAAGAATTGCAAAGGATTTCAAATCTTGTTGCAAATGGGCTTTCCCACAGATTTAATGGGGAAAATAAATGTGCAAATTCCAATGGACCCTACTTAGAGTCACATTATGATTTGGGATGCTTCATTATTCTATACATCATACGAACTGCAGACTTTATATTTCCCAGACTCTACTAATAACAAGCCCTATAATTAGGTATCTGTCCTTTGCAATCAGCACTACAGATTTCTGTTCATAGGAGAAAAATCATGGGGTAGGAGAACCACTCAAGAGCATAAGAAAGAGCTGTCACCAGTGTAGTATGTCTGGCTAATGGTTTCAGAAACATTAGAAGAGAACAGTTCCTTAATTCTGGTATGTAGTATGCTAATAAAAATGTTTCTCTTCATTTTGTCTGATTGAACCCACATGCAAGTTTTGGGTTCAAGCTCATTTTCTCAACCTGCAGTAGTTAAGTAACAGATTTCTTCTGATTTCCTCCTTCCCCATACCCATGAAGCTGTTTTCCTGGATGACTGGCCACAAACTGTTCCTGCTCATTGGTCAAGACTTGCTTTACAAGTTTGATAAAGCAAGACGATGAAGAGATGCTGCCTAGGGCTGGTTTAGGAGTAAGAATGAGAGCAGTACCCATGCAGTTTGATGGTTTCAGTTCTTTGACTTGAAGTGAAGAGCCCAAGTCGTCAGCAGGTAAGAATCAGACTGTTACTTGACTATCCTGGAAAGTTTGAGAGGCAGCAACAAGGAGGTTTTGATGTAAAATATTGGCCTATTGAAGTCACAATAACATCAAGTGAGTGAGAGATTTTATATCCAAAGGAAGATGCATTTATCCAATCTTATCACAGCCTTTAGAAGCAAAAGAGCAAAAAATTTTTCTGATTACATTGCCTACAGTAAGGCAAAAGTCTACTGCTCACTGCATTGCACCGTTGATATCACAGCAACTCGGAAAGACTTTCTGGTGATGTTCCTCTGGACCCCGTTTTATGCCTGGAGAAGTAAATTTCTCCACCAAGTTGTCTTTGACTATATTTTAAAAATGAATTTCGTGCCAGCGCCTCCCATTCTTCCCTCTAGCAAAACTGCCTCTGGAGGAAGCAATGACAGCTCTCAGACATAATCTTCTGCCCAGTCCTTAGCCAATAGTCCAATCTCTGAGGTTTCCAAAGCCAGGAGGGTTATTTTCAGGGACACACATATTAAAATTAATGCTAAATCAAAAGGACTTCCTGCCGTGGGGCTTGATTGGATATGAACAAAGAATGTCACTTTCTGAAGTCAACCTGCACGTAGATCATTTTTTTCACCACCTAATCATGATTGTGAGAACATAAATCATGTGAGTTACAATGAGCAGGGTTGATGAATGTGCACCACAGGAACTCCAGCTTCAATCCCCTTCGAGGTCATCACTGGACACAGTCCTTTCCTAGGGCTTGGTTTCTACTGCCTGGCACATCCACTCCTTAGCCACACTCTTTTGAGGGAGATAAGAAGTACACCACATTTGCTTCTGTTTTGTCTATAACCTCTCTCTTTTTAACATGAAAATGAAGCCCCGTAAGGGTCTGTAAGAGCTTCCTGTAATTTTTTTTTTCATTCACTTACAACCAGGCTCTTAATAATTGGATATAAAGCAAAAATCCTCAGGAGCATGACAGTGAAGTCTGCAAGTGCACAGGAATTTAGTCTTCTCAATATTTATGTTTAGCATTAAATACTTCATGCAAAAACAATGACTTTGACTCCCGAGGCCTTCTCTCTCTTATCTCAAAAACCATTCATACACATGCTCCGGGATCTCTATGCAAATATAAAAAGGGGATTAAGTTGTATGTGTAGTAAATCCTGTTTTTACATTAAATAGGTAAGAGCTAATGGAGGGCCTTTGGACTACAAATAGGTTACTTGTTTGCTGAGCAGACTAAAGTATTCTTTCCTCTGGCTGCCCTGCCATGCAGGAATTGACTTTTTCCTAGTGAGAAATTAAAGTCAATTATAAAATCTACAGTATATTAGAGGTATGTACTGTACAATAAGCAATTTTAATTCAAATAACTGTACATTAGGAAATGTCCCCTGCCTCCACAAAACTTTGCAATGGGAAGCTGTGCCCCAGCCCACCTATGACAGTAGCATTGCACAAGAAACTTCCACACCCTTAGGATGTTGTTTGGGAAATATCAGGGACAAAAGGTGAAAACTGAAATCACAACTTTGAATAGGAGACAAGTACTTCTCCTAGCCTCAGACATCATCTTTGACTATCATCTGGTGCTTTCTCTCCACCCTTTGCAGCACGAGCCAGGAGGAGGAGAACTCCTCCAGTCCCACTAAATCAATTGTTACTTCTAAGATCACATGACAAATGCACTGGCATTTTGGTTCAATTTTTATGGCTTGTCCCACAACAAGGAAAATCAGGCTGTGGCATAGAGCTGAAGGACACACAAAGCATAGGGCTCTGCAGGCAGCCCAGCTGGGTGGCCACTGACCCGGTCATGTGTTTTTTTGTTTCACTTGTTGTCCTTTGTTCCCTTAAAACATTAATAAAACCACCAAGACACTGCCCAGCACAAGGCAAATTCCTCTCTGTGCATCTTGTAAGGCCAGTCCCTGGGTCCACAATGCACACAGTCACCAGAGTGGAAAATATCCCACAGAGCCTGATGGAGGGATTTAAAGGAACTGGCTGCAGAGTAAAAGCACGGCTGGAGGTAGCAGAGATGGAACCACAACTTCCTGACAGCACCAGTACATCTCACAGCTGGACTTAAGCAAGCGCTCCTTTAAACCTGGCTTTCCTCTCAGGAAATCTCTGAATGAAAAGTAGAAGCACTTTTTGCCCAAGTCATTAGCCTTAGCAACTTCACCAAGCCCTTCCAGCTCAGACATTCAGCTGCCAGAACAAGTAGCAACCTTATCTGGCCTCTGGATGGAAGGAAAAAAGGCACATACACAAAAGACCTAAACCCAACAAGCTAGAGAGCCCTTTGGAGGACAGCGGGGCTTACAAATGCATTCCATCCCCCAGAACTGAGGATGATGGTGTGCTGGGGACCATGGGGGCAGCTCATGACAGGGAAGGCTCAAGAGGCAGCACACAGCAAAAAGAACAGCAAGGGAGCCTTGGCTGGAACCCATCCACCATGACTTAGACAGATGGGCCCACCTCTCCTCATCAAGCAAGATGAGATGCCCAGGCTTTGCTTTTGGAGGAGCACAGAAGGACAATTCATCTGCCTTCCCTCAGGGATTGCTTGGGGCAGGGTGCCTCAGGTGCAAGCAGTACTGATCCTTCCTCAAGACAAGCTGGCAGACTGGCCTCCAACTTCCAGCACACCAGGCCAGCCCCACCTCTCTGGATGTGATCGCACACATCCTCCACCACAGCAAGTCCCTATCCCCTCCATCCCCCAGTCCTGGCCAGGCTCCCACAGCTTCACCAAAATGTCCAGGAAGGGCTGCAAGCTGGCAGGAGCCCCCACCTCCCTATCTGACAACATGAGGCATGGCACTGCAGGAACTATGGCAATAGAACCCCAGCAGAACCCCGACAGAACCCCAAAGGATCCCCAGTGGAACATGAGGGGAAAACAGCCCAGCAGAACAGTGAGGGGAATAGTCCCAGCCACACCCAGGGACACTGAGGACGAAGAGGGCATCCCAGGTACCTCCCTGCCAGTGGAACTCTGCTTGCTCCTTGTGGCGGATATTCCAGCCCAAAGAGGTAAGCATGTTCTGGAACACCTCTCCAGGGTTTGATGAGGAGGAAGCTTTTCTGGAGCCCTGGTGTGGCTGTCAGATGCTGCTTTACCATTTACCCCTATGTTTCCTTTTTGAACTGATTTTTGCTGTTCTTCCCTGTTTTCCCTTTCACACCTTTTGGCAAAAAACAAACCTCTGACAGAAAAAAACCCATCATTCATAGAAGTTAGGGAGGAAGGAAGAGGAGGTACCTGCAGAATGCCCCGAGGGCTGTTGCCTTCCCTGCAGCAGGCCAGGTAGAGACACAAGGATGGGTAATCAGAGGAGGAGAGACACAGAGCCAATTTCCCCCTTCAGCCCCCGCAGCCATCCCTGAGATCAGACTTTCCTGAGATGTAGGAGCAACAGTTGACTAGACTATACTGTGACATACCTTAACAAAAATAAAACATGAAAAGGGGAATTAAAGAAAAACTTTCTCCAACCTCTGTTGAGCCAGTCCTGGTGAGAGCTGGAGTCAGTGTCCCCTCTGCCCTCCTCCCCTCCACCTCAGATCCTGGTGCAGACTCTCACGCTGGCAGACCCTACAAAGGGCACATGGGCACAGTGCATCCTGGCACGAAGCCTCTTGCCAAGGTGCCTACACAGATAGGGTGCAGGCAAGAGGTTTTTAGGGCATTTGGTAGGACTGTGCTCAGCAGGGTCAGTGCTGACAGCATTGTCTCTTGGCTTCTTTCTCATTCTCTGTGCTATCTTCATTCACGTTCCTTTATCTCTTTATTCTTTTCAGATTACACTGTCATAAATTTCTACTTCAGAGCTTTTAGTTTTAATGGACAGTTCTATAAGTATTTTTTCCTTAGACTTACCATAACATTTATATTTCTAGATGCATACTTTAGAAAGCGCAGCATAAGAGGCTCGGTTGAATAGCATAAGGATAGTTTATTCCATCAGTGGAAGGAGGAGACACCAGAGAGCTTCTCACCTCTCTCTCAGTGCCACTGGCTCAGTATAACTTATTTATTCTCCTCTAAACCTACAGAAAGTATAGTTACTTGATATCACTGCAAATTTACGCCTCTGGTGTTTCACTGGGTGAGTTGGGACTGCGACCTTTAGCTCTGTGTTTAAGGTTAATGGATTAGCTATGCATTATTTGCCACCTCTAAGAAATGTTATTCTGATCTGTACTAAAATACTGGGCTTCTGCAGAGGGCAGGACAAAAGGCAGCAGTGCCTGGGCTTCCTTCTTGCACTGCAGGACATGAAACAGGAGAGATTATCCTGCCAAAAGGCCTTTGAGTGGATGAGAAGATCAGGTCCTGAGTCCAAAATGAGTACAAAGTGTTTCTACCTGCAGTTTGCTGCAGTGTTAGAAATCAAAACCACAGCCAGCAGTAACTTCAGATCTGTGTTACCCAGAGCCATACTCAATAAATCCCTGGTGTTGCTTTCAGATGAGTTCTTTACACTTCCAGAGCAGGAAAGAGACAGAACCACTGCCAGTGTTAATCTGGGATTTCTGTGCTTTCAGTCTAACTTCAGATCACTTCTTGTGTCTCATGACACACATCCCAGAACACTCACTCAGCAACCATGATTTCTGGCTGGAGCTACTTTGTTTTACTGTGTTGTGCAGTTGCTATACTCTTAAAGTGCCAGGCTTTCTGAAGAGCATTCATGGACTCTATCTCCTCAGCTGTCTGTAGAGCTTGTGTTCTGGGCCAGAATGACATTTGCTAAAGTCAGGTTTTAAATCCCGACAGTAGAGGTTGGTAGTCTGATTCTGCATACCTCTCTTTAATTGTTTATGCCTACATATTACAAATGCAATTTTTCTGATTTACCAGAATAAGTGGGTTCAATTCTTAATTGTGGGCGTTACTGGTTGCAAACAGAGCCAGCTGGTTCTCATTCCTGCACCTGCAGAACTAGTGTGGTCCTTATAACATTGAGGCTGAGGGAATTCTCTGGGGCCTGGATTATCACATATTTGCCATATCCTTCTATATTTCTATTAAGCCTACTAGCAGCCACTGCATCTTACAGAGATGTAGGCAGCCCCTCAGCTGGAGCCAGTGTCAGTCCTGGTGAGATCCAGGCTTTTGGATGTGGGCCTTCAAATGGCAAGACACTGCTGAGATGAGTATTACTGGCTCTGTTGATGCTTACAGGACAAGTGGGATGCAACAGGCATAAGGGCTGCACAACAGGAGACCCTCAAGAGTCTTCTGTGTGATTTACAGCAACCAATTGCTTTCCAAACGTCTTTGAAAGTGCAAAGTGCAGAAACAGAGTTATTTTAGGAGAACGTTTTCTCTGCAAGAGTAGTGGTTATAACTCAGAATTCGGAGACCTAGTCTGGACACAGCTGCAATGGCAGAAATAGGTGAAACAACCTGATTGGTTTTAATAGGCTGGTTTGGTAATTAAAGCCCATAAATGTTTTTTCCATATATATATATGTGTGTGTGCGTGTGTATAATATTGTTTTATGTTTTATATATATATGTATATATATATAAATGTATATAATGTGTATAATAATAACGGTACTGTGTGTATAATACCCACACTATTAGGAAAGTAGTCAGCTACTCTCCTTGGATCTATAAATAGATGTATAGATGCATATGTTTATGTATATATACACAAACATAGCTGCCTCTTTAGCATTTAAGGAAGTGTGGAGTCCAGCACCCTAATCTGCCCTTGGTGGGTGGTGTTAAGCTGTAGCTCTGAGTATCACAGCACCCATGGTACCAGCAAGCCCCTTTGCTCCAACAAAATGTGGGACCTGCAGGGATGCTTCACTGGAACCCACAGTCCCTCCTGGCCTGTGGGTCTGACAGCTCCTGAGATCAGCTATTGCGTTGCAAAGTCCTACCACAAAGTCACATCTGAACAAAGCTGAGACACCATCAGATGGCTTTCATTGCAGTGGACTGTAAACTGTATGATTATAAATCCCATAGGATCAAGCAGGCATTACTCAGAGGGAAAGATTTCCTCTGCTAGCACAAACATCTTGAAGATAGCAAAGGAAAGCAGAGGCTGACTAAACTCATATTTACATAGTATTCTCTCTAGACCTACTGTGGTGTGGAAATTCCACTCCAATGTCTGTGTATGAAAGTCTGTCTAGCCTTGTGTACATAGCACTCCTCTACCTTTTGTGTATGTGCAGGGAGCTTATAGATGGAATTAATTTAGTTGACATTTTATGATACGGTACAGAGTTTAATCCTCATTTGATGGCATTGCACTCTCTGTCTTCTGACTCTACCTGGGGACTTACAGATGTGCAAAGAATACCATTTTCCCTGGGACGATCCCACAGGGAAGGCGTCATCTCTTTTGCAGCACCCAGTGGAGCTGCCTGGGATACTGGTTCCCACCAGTTGCTCTCAGTGAAAGAGCTTAACAGTGTTTTCCTGATCCCCAACAGGTGATCCCAGCCAAATGGATGTTGTCAAAGAAAGGATGAACTCAGCCTGATTTTTAATGGGGGATGATAGGCGAGCTCAGAGTAAGGAAAACTAGGTTTTGATGGTGATGCTGGCAGTTGGGATGGGAATACCCACGTGAGACTTGGCAGCTCAGTTCATCAGCCCACTTTGCTCAGGGCAGTGCCCCAGGATGGGGATGGCAGGAACTACTGCTATGGCCTTCCATGGACTCATCCAGCCTGGCTGTGACTGAGAGCACAGGAGTGGGGGGCTGCGAGATGGATCATGACATCAAGAGCTAAAGAAATATGGGGGTAACAGTGCCAGGGAGGCAATTCCACTGTTATTAACACAAATACAGTCATCACTCTGCCTTTGTCTCCTGATGAATCAGAGGAAATTGCCTCCTGAGCCCTTCGCCTTCCAGCTACTTCAGCTGTGTTTTGTTTCTCTAAGATTCAAATATTCTGACTAGGTTATGCATATTATTATTAGAACAGAACAGTTATAGAATAAGCTTCATAGAAGAAATAGCCAGTAAGTATTGCTTTGAATTCTCTGGCTATTTATGGAGAGTCCTGATGTCAGGAACAGATATGGCTTTGGACAAAATGTGTTGCGGTGCTGCAGATGTGTTTGTGAATACTTAGTGGACAAGCTCCTGTGACATTATAATGGGTAGCTTACCATTATCTATGAGATTTTTAAGCCTGACATTTTGATGTAACTGATTTGTCTATTTAATACCAGTTCCCATGAACTGTGAGCTTACAAAAGCAAGAGCACTCTTCTTTGTGTGGTGATCCTATCTGGCCAGATTAGCGAAACATTTATTTGCATTTTGCAAAAAAAGATTGGGCTTTGTAACGAAAATATGCATCAGGTCAAGTGAAAAATAGGTTCGATATCAAAATCCCAGAATGCCTTATGATGGAGAGGGGGAGGCAAACTTACAAAGCAGGAATATTTAATTCTGGCACTTTCAAAATGTAGCATTCCACCCCTTTAATTTCCCATGGGATTCTTTTTCTAACATTTCTTCTGATGAAAACAAGCATGCAAACAAAAAAAACCACTCTGTATTTAGAATTCAATAAAACATTTAATTTGATCCTCTTCAGTTTCCTGGAAAAGTTCAACATGAACATTCAAGTACTGCATTTCTTCAAACTGTGCGGAAACTGCTGATACGTGAGTTGTGCAGCTTTGACGTGCCAAGTGCCAAGAGAGGGTCCTCTAAAAGCTACTGTAATTCATATTACTCTGTAGAACCTTCCTGATGAGTGTAAAACTCTGCCTGGCAGGTACAGTACAAGCACTGAGCCAAAAACTGTCTGTCCTGAAGGCTTTACCCTCCTGATACATGATTTCTATACCATCAGATACATGTTTTTATGTGGAGTAGCATAGGGAGAATGGGAAAATTCATTCAAAACATTTTTCTACCACTGGAAGAGTAGTTCTCCACACTTGCTGTATAAGGTGATTTTTCTCTTTTTGTTTTGGAGGAAGTCAGGATAGGAAGCGAAACAAGGCAAGATAGACAAGGCTGTATATGAAGAACGAGATCCTGCCCCTAGACACTGCTGCCGCTGCTGGGTGGAGCCAGTCAGTGAGTTAAGCCTGTGGGTTCATGGCTCGTGCTCTTCCACTGGATTTGAAAAATGCTCAGCTCAGTCGTGCTTTTATTTATTCCAATTCCCTATTTTCAAGGTTGCAAGAGGAAATTTTTGAAAAGCCTTACTAATAATACATTATAAAACATCCTTTAAAACATTTACGATAAAGGAAGAGTTCAAGGACAGCAGTGAGTGTTAAGCAGCGGTGGTGTGCACAGACATACCTGAGTGAAACACTGTGCATAGACAAAAGGCCAGGACAGCCCTTGCCATGCAGACGTTGTGCAAATGGCACTGACTTGCCCCAGAGCATTCTCTGAGCTTGCCCACATGCATGCATTGCAACCCAAGGGAAATGGCAACTACAGGGCATTGGAGCAGGGACACGTAGGCAGCCCAGAGTTGGACGAAGCAGCAACCAAAACAGCCTGGTTAGACTTGGCTTCCAAACACAAGGTTGAAAGACATTATTGTTACTCTCTCCTTGGCGCTAGTGAGGCACATCTGGAGTACTGTGTCCAGTTTGGGGCTCCCCAGTGTGATAGACATGGATCTACTAGAGAGAAAGTCACCAAGGCATGTAGAAGCTGGAGCCTACACATGTAAGAGGAGTTTGAGAGAATTAGGACTGTTCAGCTTGGAGGAGAAAATACTTAAGTACAACCCATTGATGCCTGGAGCTGCCAAATGAGAGGGTGAAGAGAAGACAGCCAGACGTCTCAGAGCTGCACCGCTGTGGGATAAGGGGCAACAGACACACACTGGAATATTGGAGATTCCGATTAAATCTTAGCAAAAATATTTTCAGCACGAGGGTGGTTAAACATGGCAGTCAGAAAGGCTGTAGGATCTCAGCCTTTGGAAATACTTTAAATTTGACTGGGCAAAACCCCAAGGACCCTGATGTAGCTGACTTGCTTTGAGGAAAGTCCTGGACCCTAGTGATCTCCAGAGGCACCTTCTAGTCTAGCTTGTTCTACAGGTCTGTGACCATGAAAACTTGACAGATAAAGTAGAATGATAGCAGGACAATGATCAGCAGAGCTAATGACATAGAGAGGTTTTCGAGTATGACGAAGAAGCAAAGGAATTTTAATAATTTGTTACAAGAGAAATCACAGAATTGTTTATGAAAGGCAGAAATGACAGACTTTTCATAAACTAGTTATCTAAGGAAATTAAAATTAGTGATGTAATTACATGAAAATATACTATTTGGAATATTTTGGGAAACCTTGAGACCCAGTAATGAAGGATGCAATGCTAAACTGGCACTAGTAAAGTTAGGTGCTTTACAATCAAATGTTGACAGACAACCTAAACTTAACAGTAGTAAAACAGAAAATTTGGGGGTCTCTCTTTTTGTCATTTGTATTGGTTTTCACAAGTACCTGGATCAGAAGGAAAGTTCCAGAAAACCAAAAAAAAATATTGCAGGAGAAGGATAAGAGGAGAATTAAAGACTCAGATTCAATCCCCATACAGGCCATTCACTTAAGAGTTGGATTCGATGATCCTTATGGGTCCCTTCCAACTCAGAATATTCTCTGACTCTCTGATTGACAAAGGGAAAATACTGATACCCTGTACCTGTGCTTCTCTGTAGCATTTGAGTTCATTGTGTCAGACACTTGTATTAAGCAAGTAAACTAGTTCAACCTTGTGGATTAAAATGTGCTAACCACTGTATCAGAGACTTAGTACGCAAATGGTAAGGGATGACCATTGCCAGAGCACCTCAGAAACAGTGCTGTCTGAGATCTTATCTAGTCAGCTTGTTTACCTTCGACAGTGCTGTGCTGGTCTTGCTTGGCCTTTGCCTACTCTCTTCTCAGAAATTATTCCTCCAGGAAAGCCTGGACGAGGGGTGAAGAGCATGTCCTGCTGAGTGATGCCCGGCACATCTGCAGTGCCTGAGTCAGAGTGTGTCTGTGGGCTCCCACAATGCTGGCAGAGACCACTCAGCTCATGTGGACAGAGGGGTGTGCAAAGTCTGGAGGTGATTCATGGGTGCCACAAAGACAACATGCAGGGCACTGAAGGGTTTTGGGCTTTCTGCATTGATTAAAACTCCTGGAAACAGCCATCTGAGTTTGCAGTCAGATGGAGCAGGGAGCATCATGCCCAATGGGAATTGATAGGGAGGGGCAGGCAGGGAAAGAAGAGGTTGCAAAGCACTAGTTCTGCCAAACTAACCCTACTATTTTTCCTTCCTTTATCTTTTGACATTAAACAGACTAAGTGGGTGAACAGAAGATGGAGACACAATTAAGCAGATATTGCAAACAGGAGGGTGAGTCGCTTTGTATGGCTAGTTTATGTTTCAGACACACAACTATACAGAATAATGCAATAACAAAAATCATGCAGTATTTTCCCTGAGTTTATTCACTGCAGGTCCTCTGAGAGCTGCTTTTGTTTATCTTTATTTAATTGGCATGGTCGGATGGCCACTAGCAGGTCCAATTAAACAGATTCAATAGATTCCACTGTACATTTTTATTTTTTCTCCATCAGCATATAGCAAAAAATGTCCAAAATAATTTGTCTGAGTACTAGTAATTAATATAAAGTGCACTCTATTCCAGCCTGCACACAGTAAGTTTCAACTGTACAGAATTTTACAGCCAAAGCAAACTAGGTTAATAATGAAATCACTGATGCAATCTTTAGTACAACCTTAGTGGGGCAGAGGGTACCACTGTGTGTTATGATGTGAGGTATTTGGTTGCTCAACTTCGGTCCTATCTAAAACACAGATAAGGCATTATGCCTGTCCTTTGTAGCTATCTTAAGCTTTGGCCTTCAAGTGTTGGATGGGAACTATTTAAGAAAATCCCACCAATAGGAGCTGGGTATGCCCTTAATATCAGGTATTTGTTTAAGTGCTTTGTTGAATTGGAGCCTAGTAGATCCTCTTGAAAAGAAAGTGATTTTCAATCTAATAAGGTTATCTTAGTGTGAACATTTTAACTACATCAATCAATATGCCCGTCAGGAGTAAATGACTAATGGGATTTCTCTTTTCTTTCTTTCTTTGTTACAAGAATGATGAATTGACCTTGCCTGTTGCTAAAGATTCTCATCTCCTTAATGCATTGCAGATATGTTTAATGGAAGCAAGCTGTCAGGGTCTTGCAATAACCAGTCTCAACCAAAAATATTTACCCTTGGGACTGGGTCATCAGATTCCAGTTCTGCTCTCACAGTGGAAAATTTGAAAGGGCTGGAAGAGGAATATGCAGCTTCTAAGGAAGCCTTCAAAATGCAGAGAGTACAAGATTATATTGAGCAGACTAGTCTTGCTTTCTTAGACAAAGAGATTAGTAGGAGAACCAGCAGAGATTTTGTCTGTGATGCAGAGCCTGAAGGAGCCTCTTTATCCCCTCCTGCAAAACAAGAAAAAATTGCAGCTGAGGTTCCTGAAGGATCCCTGAAGAGAGGAAAGATACTAACAGGTATTTTTTAATAATCTTTTAGAGGAAAGGAGAGAGAATAAGTCAGTTGTTCTTGATCTTTTCTAAATTTCTGTCTGAAATAGAATCATAGAATGAACCATTGTAGAACGGTTTGGGTTGGAAGGGACCTTTGAAGATCATCTAGTTCCAACCTTCCTGCCATGGGCAGGGACACCTTTCACTAGACCAGGTTGCGCAAAGCCCCATCCAACCTGGCCTTGAACACTGCCAGGGATGGGGCATCCACAGTTTCTCTCAGCAACCCGTGCCAGTGTCTCACCACCCTCACAGTAAAAAATTTCCTCCAAACATCTAATCACAGAAGAATCACAAAATATTCTGAGTTGAAAGGGACTCACAAGGATCAGTGAGTTCAATGGTTAAGTGAATGGCCTGTACGGGGATCAAACCCAAAGCCCTGGTATTGTGAGCACCATGCTCTGACCAAGTCAGGGTCAATATAAATCTCCTCTCTTTCAATTTAAAACCATTATCCCTTGTCCTGTCACTATCTGTCCATGTAAAAAGTCCCTCCCCCTCTTTTTTATAGGCCCCCTCTAAGTACTGAAAGGCCTCTACTGAAGTCTCCCTGGAGCCTTCTCTTTTCCAGGCTGAACAACCCCAACTCACTTAGCCTGTCTTCATAGGAGAGGTGCTCCACCATTTTGACCATCTTCATGGCCCTCCTCTGTACTCACTCCAACAGGTCCATGTGCTAAGGTCCCCAGAGATGAACACAATACTCCAGGTGGGGTCTCACAAGGACAAGATGAGAGGGTCAAAATCACCTCCCTCAACCTGCTGCTCACACCTCTTTTGATGCAGCCCAGGTTATGATTGGCTTTCTGGGCTGCAAGAGTACATCACCAGGTCATGTCCAGCTTTGCATCCTCCACGACCCCCAAGCCCTTCTTCACAGAGCTGCTCCCAATGAGTTCTTCTCCCAGTCTGTACTGATGTCTGGGATTGCCCCAACCCAGGTGCAGCACCTTGGACTTGAACTTGAACATCATGAAGCTCTTGTGAGTTCATTTCTCAAGCTTTCTGGGTTCTTCTGGATGGCATCCCATTCTTCTGTTGTGTCAGCTGCACTGCTCAGCTTTGTTTTCATCTGCAAAGTTGCTGAGGGTGCACTCGATCTCACTGTCTGTGTCACTGATAAAGATACTAAAGAGTATTAGTCCCAAAACAGCCCTGAGGGGACACCATTGGTCACCAGCCTCCATCTGAACATAGAGCCGTTGACCACAACTCTGGCTGCATCCATCCAGCCAATTCCTTATCTACCAAATAGTCCACCTTCAAATGTCTGTTTCTGCAATTTGTAGATAAGAAAGTTATCTGGGACCATGTTGAAGTCCTTACGGAAGTCTAGCTACGTGACACTGTTCAGTCTTCCCTTGTTGAGTGTTTCAGTCAGTCCATCATATGGTTAAATATGAGTGCCATGCATGTGCACCTAAAATGGTGATGGATTTTTAGGAGCAACGTAGGCCTCCCCTTCCCTGCCTCCTAGTGAGGGAGGCAGTTGTGTGGACTGCTGGACTGTTTTGTACCATGTTTTGGGAAAACATACTGAGCTGTGAGAACATAGTATGGGGTGCCAGCATCCAGACTTGAATCCCAACCATGGAGAGAGCTTATCAAAAGTGCAAGGTACTAGTCTGGAAAGAATGGGACTTTACTGTTAGCTAATTTCAACATAATCACAATGAAACCAGCACAAAGTTTAAACATGAAACTCACTGATCAATTTCAGACAGCATCCATTTTACTTTTGTCTGGATAAGAGTTGCTCTGTTGAATGCAAACACAAGCTAACTAATATTAGACATTTATCTGCCTTAATAGATATCTCAAGCTATGTTTACTTCATATATATAGATATAAATATAAAAATATAAATATATATATATATACACACCACTGGCTTTTAATAATATTTTACAGCTCATAAAGTAATCCAGCCAATGTTTGGAGGCAGTTAGCAGGGACAAAAATACAGTTAATCCATGGAAATGAAACCCTCTAAGTTACAGAGGATAAACCCCCTTTTTTAAGCACTTTAAGAACTTGTCCCATTTCAGTTCTGGCTGCCTGTGGTGACACTGCTTGCGAGTCAGGATGTGGCTTGTGGCTGTACGCAGGACAGGGTCACAGCTGTCCCCCGCGAGTGGGTGATAAAGGGACAAATGTCCCTATCAAAAGCCACTGGAAGGGGACAACAGCAGCCATGGGGAACTGCAACTGGTTGCCTACATACAGAAAGTCTGGCTTTCTGCAGCAGAGGCTGGATCACAAACAGGGGTCCAAGTGGGACAATTTGGCCTTATCCTAAGTAGAAATAATTTTTTTGAAGGAAAGGTTGGACTTCCTCCATAGTTCCTCTTTGAACATGCTATAAGCAGGCATTTCACCTGCTGTGGGAGAGCCCCTAGCACAGCCTGCCTTGGCACAGACAGAAATGCACAGCCAGCATGAAAGAGACAGGCTATTCCTTGAAGTAAAGGGTTACCTATTGCATAAGGAATTCATGAATTGGTCCTCCTTGGGGGTTTACCAACAGAAGTGTTTTCTGCTCACTTTCACATTTTTCTCAACGTAAATTTGCCAGCTCCTAAGGTTTATTTTTTAAGAGCTTTCCATGTGGAAATAAAGTATTCTTATCAAGCATGCATGTGAGCTGCGTCCTTGGGAACAAATCTGTCCTGGGAAGAGGCTGTGGGTTTGAAACAGCCACAAAAGACAGGAAGCAAATGCATGCAGAAATCTTTCTCAGTGTTATTTCAAGCAGTCATTCCTTGGATTTCTACATCACAATTAAAATTCAGATGATATATGAAGTTTGTTTCAGACTGTTTCAGTAGACACAAGAAGACTTACCGATGAATATCAAATATGGGAATGCCTCATTAGGGACCTAGTGTCAACATTAATATGTCTTCAAGAATTTGTACAGTAGAGCAATTCACGGGGATTTTTTTGCTTCTTTTCATCTCTTTTCATTGTTTTTTGTCTTTCATAAGGGTGGCTTATGCAATCTGAGCAGTAACCTTCAATGCTTTTAATGTTTCTTCTAGCTCCCTGTCATAGCCATACCTCCCCTTTATTCCATGTATCTTACTCTCCTACATTTTCTTTTCTGCCATCTCCCCTGCCACTCTACTGCCCTCTCCAAGTGCCTTCTTGTCCACCCTCTTTCTGCAGTTCCTAGGTGCCTTTCCTCTCTCCCACCACCTTCTGCATATGGCTGCCCTAAATCTCTTCCATCTGCCCTTTCTGATTTTTTGGGAATAACACCACATGGTATGCAGACACTGAGGCAGGTTACGTAAGAGCTGTTTTACTTGATAGAGCGGTTGAGACAAGCTGAGATGTACAACTAACCTGGTAGATGAGGGCTGTGACAGACCCCAGGTCTGCTGTGCTCTGCACAGAGGGAAACAGGCAGCCTGTGACCACTGAATTAAGGCAAACCTGGAGGAGAAAGGTGCTGCTCTGACAGCAAACCCCTCAGGGCATCACATCTGACTGTATGAGGTGTTTGGGCCAAAACTGCCAGTTTCCTCCTCATTCTTGTAGCATCATGACCTTCCCACAGCAGGGCAACCGCAGTCCCCTGCACCCCATTGCCTCTGCGCAGCCGCAGGGAAGCTGAAACACCCATGGAATTATGTCCTCCCAAAGAGCCCGTAAAATAAGGAAACCCAAGCTGTTTACAGATGAAACCTGAACAGAAAGGCAAAGTAAATTGGCTTGTAACTCTTATCTCTTCCTCTGCAAAGCCTGTTTTCAGTCTCCAGAAACTTTTTTTAAGGTTTGTTTTCAGGAGCTTTTTCTTCGCTCTCCCGCAATTTATTGTACCATTAAAACTGATGGGAAAAAATGTTCCTCGTTAAGGTGGGAAGGTTTTATCTGAAATACAAAATAATGAAATGGCAAGAAATCTCAAGGCAGGAAAAAAGTCCCCGCTGTTCCACACAAAAAGAGGATCTTTTTTTATTTTTAAAGAAAGCTGTCTCTCTCCCCCCTCCAGCACCAGCTACATATTCTCCTCCAGCTCAGCCCACAGGATCTGTGCTGAAGGAATCCAAGTAAGCAGAGTAATTGGTAACATTTTTCTATATAATTCAATCACGTTAGGCTGTATTTATGCCATACACAGGCAAGCAGCAGGAACACCTAACAACTGGAAATTTACAGTATGCCCAAGACATTCACAGCCTGGAAGCCACTGCTGTGCCCCTGCTATTAATAAACTAGAAGTTATGTCTGTCTGAGTGGTTGTCTTTGGGCCCCTCTACATTTGCTGTATTAAAAAGGATGCTGGCAGCCTCTGCAGAGAGTTTTTTAAATTTTTTTTTAATTTTGTTAGACAGCTAAATCCCATGCAGTATCTCTCAAATCAGCTGAGATTTGTGACTTTTATTTTACAGGCTGCTCTTCCAGCTGGGGAGGAAAAGGAGGTCTGATTCTCCAGCCATGATAAATCAGCATAATACCACCCTTCACACCACTGACATTGCTGCAGCAACACAGATTTACACCAGCTAGAGACGTAGCTCACTCCTTTAGTCTGTCCAACATAAACATACAGACATATCTAATCTTCCTTGCAGAGAGAAGGCAAAGAAAAGAAATTGAATAGAGACACTTGTTCAAGAGACAAAGACCAAATTCTTCTTCAATGTACTTTAAATGGCACTCAGCTCACTGATAACAATCTTTATAGGAATATCTGAGGGAAGTTTATACTTTTTTCTTAAAAGATGTTAGCAGATGTTACCTTGGCACCAAGGGAAATAGATTACAAGCAGCTGTTTAAGGGAAGGCTGTTGCATTCATGCATACATGAACATGCAGCAGTATTTTTTTAATTTTCATTTATAAATGTTATTCATATACATTTTAAATATGTTATTAATTTTATATATATAAATATAATTGTTTAATATTTATAGAAATAAATGTTATAAATCCATAACTTGCAGCCTGAAGGAGTGCAGACTCTATTTCCTCCCCAAATTTTGAAAATGTTATGGACTGAGGTAAAACCTCTGATGCGGCATCAAGGGAAATCAGTCAAAATTTTCTGGCTAACAGAAAGTCACTACACAAATGCAAGAAAGAAGAAGTTTTCCCTCCATATGAGATGGATTTTCCCTCCATCTTGTGAGAAGGGACCCAGCAGTCCAGCTCCCAGCAGGCCTGGCCTGAGCTGTCCCTAAAGGACTGACTGTGATCTGGGGTGCATGCAGCCAGCTGACCATGCATTGTTGAGGCTGCACCCTGACCTTTAATGGGCAGGCAGGTTGCTCAGTCTGATCACGTCTCATCCTCAAGCAAACACTCTGGAGTGTCTTGAGTCGCTCACCTACCCCCTGGTCCCAGGAACAGGGGCTTCCATGAGATTTGAGTTTGATACCAGTCCCCATTAACCTGCTCATGGCCCTTTACTGGGCTCTGCTCTCATGTGTAAGGCAGCGATGATGACATATTACTAACTCAGCAGAGCTGGGAGAGCACACACATGATGGAGGCACCAGAGCATCACTACTCCCCCTGTTCCTCAAAAGTTTTCATCCACAGATGCATTAATTTGTGTGTGCTATGTCCAGAATCCTTTATAATTTATAGGTAACTAATAAGAAAGCAGTGATGTGTAAAGGCCTTGTTGAATTACTAATGGATATAAATAAAAAAAAGAAATTAAAAAAAAGTCCTTCACTCCTTACCCTGAATCAGATTACACTCCAGCCCCAAACATAGTTTGTTCAGTATCTCATTTTCATGGTTTTTTGTGGTTTGGGGTTTTTTTTAATTTGTCAAGGACACAGGCATCTCTAAATTAAGATATCCAGGGGGCTATAAGACAGAGGGAGGGTGTATGGAAAGCCCCAATTGCTGCTGGATATGCTATGCTAAAGGAGGGGTGTCCCAGCAGAGCTCCAGTCCATGTGGGTGTGGAGTGATACCATATCATCAGCTGAGTGGGGGTCACCTAATGCCATTTGCAGAACTGTGTAAGCTGAGATAAACAGAAAAGCAATTTTAGGACTGATATAACCTTGTTTCATTCAGTGAGCTGAAGGCAAAGAAAGCAGTAAGACCATAGAAGACTTTGTGCACAGCTACTACCAACAGTCCTTGTCCATTTTGGTGGGCTGGCAGTTAACCCTCTCCGCTCTGCTGTCCTTACCTTCGTGAGTGCATCTCTCTACTCTGCATGCTGCAGACCTAACTTTCACAACGACAAATACCTTTCACTACCAATATCCTAAGTTCTGTTCTGTTGCTCTCCTCTTAAGGTACCCTATTGGGTTCCCCTAAGTAAGGTACCCTCCAGGGCAGTGCTGAGCACCCCACCTGATAGCCCAGCAGCTGATGAGCATCATCAAGAGTGCTCTGAGCCAATTTGACCCCACTCTGCCAAAGACCAGGCATGAGCTGATTTTGCAGTGAGCTGCCCCTTAAAAGCTGCTATCCATCACCACCCTAAGCCATAATGCTACAGCTGAGGGATGACAGCTGTTTGAGGTGGAAGGACGCCTAGAGGTTCTCAGGATCTCCAGCCTAACTATGTCAGTGTGAGCTGTCTCAGTCAACAGAGACAGTCATGACCCAGAATGGAGGAATATTCTAGTTTTGAACTTCTTGATTTTAACAGGCCTCCTCAGGCAGATGGTTCCCTCTCTTTTTGCCTGAAAAGGGGGCAGCAAACTCAATTGAAATCCACCAGCAGTTCGATCGTGCTGTCATTCCAGTCTACCAGTAAGGCGCAAAAACTGTTCCTCCCCTACCTGCCTCCAGCCGTCCTCAGGTTGTCCCTCCTTCTTGCTACCAGTAAGACAGGCCTCTGCAACCATCCAAGGCCACTTTTCAAGGCCAGCATCTCCTTTTAGGCTAGCACAACTTCTCTATCTCCAGACATCCAGGTTTCAAAGGACATTTAAGGGCCTTCTGAACCATTCACAAAAGGCATTCAAATCAATCATGTTAATTTCCGGGGACTCATAAGACACCTCAGTGTTTTAGGGGATCCTGGCCTAAGGGTTTCTCCATGAGTGAAGCACACTGTCACTAGGCTGTCTCAGCCCACTAAGGTTCATGAAATGCTTAGCTAGCAAAATAAAAAAACATTAACTGCTTGGCTACAGCTTTCTGCCAAAAGATAGGCAGGTCGTGCTTCAATGCAGATGTCTCAGGGAAAAATGTGCAGTGCATTAGAGAGCTGTGACTCATAGAATAATTATCCTCATTTCTCATAGTTTATTAATAATTTAAACCCAATCTTGATGTTATTGATCTATCATTGAATCGGAGATTTATTTCAGATCTGTAGTCACTGAAGCAGTAAATTTAATCCCCCTTCCCTCCCACTCTTCTATCCACTAAACTCACTTTATAACTAAAACATGATGTTTAGGCTGTTTCAATAATAGGAGAGGAGAATAAGAGCTCAGAGGCAGCGGGTGGCAGGAGCAGCTTTAAGCCCACAGACAGCCAGTGGCAGTGACATAAGGTTCTGGTTTGAATACACCATTTTTGACCAAACCATCCCTTACACATTACCTGAGGGATGCCAAAAGGACCAGAAGCTGCTTGCTGGCACATGCATCACAGCCAGATCCTAGACTGGCTTTGCCTGTTTTCATCTAGGTTTGCTTGTCCATTCCCACCATCAACCATCAGTTTTGCACGCATCCCAGTTGTGTATCCCAGTCCTACTCTTTGTCCTCTGGAAACAAAGATATGAGCTCACCAAGGTTAAGTGCCTGTGACACGTAGGCTGTTGCAAGGCACACAAGCTCTTGGGCCTGATACTAATCTTACTTAAACTAGTGAAAACCTGAAGCAGCTGCCCCGGAGTCCCAGGAGTACCATGAGTGTAAAATCCATTTATGTGCATGGAGGATCAAGCCAATAGAACTATTACTCGAAGATTCCTACAGCAGTGCTCACTGGGCTGTACCATGTGTCTTAATTCAATAATACAGCAGCAAGACTTGGCCTTTTAAAGGAAGCCAGAAATAGAAAACAGCATCCTTTACGGCTGTAAAGTGCCCAGAAGATTTTTGTAGGCAAATGAAATACATTTTTATTAGACCAATTGTAGTATACAGTTGGCTTGGAAAATGTGTTCTTGGATGTACCAACTCTTTCTCAGGTCTAGAAGAAAACAAATGTGCCCAAATGCTCATCTCTTCTTTTCCATCTATATTAATGGACATTAAATATATTACCATCCCCTGTCAGCCCGTCCTTGCTGCTCACCTTAGACCCTGCAGCTGAAACCAGTGGGGGCTTTTTGGCCACCACTGGGGGTCCTGCAGCTATAGGAATGTGTGATAGGGCCGAGTTGTCGTAGGCTTGCTCTAAAAAGCAAACCAGATCAGTGTCACCAGATAGAGAGGATATGTTGGTACGACAAAGGGCTGAGTGCACCCACAAGTGTGTGCTCTTAGCATGTCTGGTGTTTCTTGCCCAAGTGAGATACATTCCTAGAGATGAACAGCAGGAAAACAAAGCACAGCAAACACAATATAGTCTATTGTTTTCCAAAGTTATCATTCTTAATGGAATAGTCATGGAGCTGAATTTTCCTTGGTTTGAGGAATTTTTGGGGTTTCAGTTTATGTTAGCTACACCTGTAATAAGACCAGGAAAATGCTGCTATTTCATTAATCCTGCAGGACAAGGTGCCAGCAGTAACACATCAGAGTGTAGGTGCTGGGTGTTGCAGGGCTGTTGGGAGGGGAGCAAGTCCAGGGAAATCCATGGCTGTAAATGCTGCTGGATTGCTGGGTGCCTGTGACACTGGGTCCCACCTGTACCAATGGGACCATTGTCATTGGCAAGTCACAGCTCCTGCAAAGCACAGGCTTGGCAGTGTTAAAGCTTTCTCTTCTCTGAGGCCTGAAAGACTTGGTGAGTTTTCACCTGAAGGCATAAACTCCTGGAAACTGGGGCTTTCATGTGGTTGCAAAGCAGTGACCTTCTTCCTCCCTCTCCTTGGTGAAACAGGTGGAGTGAGTCATCACAGGCACAGCAGTGAGCCATTGCATCACCACTGCAAGTCTATTTTAAGTACCCACCTGTGATGGGAGCAGATTCAGTGCCTCTCTGAATATATAACCCTTCCTCCCACTGTTTACATCTGCATGAGGGAGTTAAGAAGGTGTTTTCAGTACTGAGCAGCTGAGTAGAGAAGCCAAGCATCACTTCAGGGCTCGGTTCACCCAGAATATGCCATTTAGCATGTTCAGGTCTCATTGCGCCTTGGTGAGGTGAGGAAATGTCTTTTCCTATCCCTTTGTGAGGGTGTAACTAGAGAGCTGTGTCCACATCTCTTTCCCCCCAAGCTACGTGCCTACTATTCCATCTTGCTTCCTGGGGGCGTCTGTTCCTTTCTGCTGACAATATTAGGCTCCTAATACACTTGGGGAATGACCTTGGGCCTTGATTCAGCTGCACAGGATGCAATTGGCTTTCTGGGCTGCGAGATCACATTGCTGTGTCATGTTGAGCTTCTCATCAACCAACACCCCCAAGTCCTCAGTACTGCTGTCAATCCATTCTCTATCCAGCCTGTGTTTGTGCTTGGGGTTGCCCTGACCCATGTGTAGGACCTTGCACTGGCCTTGTTGTATTTCATTGGATTTGCACAGGCCAACCTCTCAAGCCTGTCAAAGATTGCATTTGTTAGGTAGAGAGTAGTTGCCTGAAGCAGGGGATGTGCACCATGGTGACGTTTGCTCCATCATTTTCCAGAAGAAATGCCAGGCAACTGGAGTGACACAGCTGCAGAGTCACTGCCTGTGCTATCTCCCTTTGCCCATCCCAAATCTCTCGGTCTCCCATCACTGGGGCACAGCAGCTTGAAATCTGCAGAATTCCTGGAAATGCAGTTTTATGCCTTCCCCTGCCCTGCAGCTTGTCCCTGCAACCCTACTTTTGCTTGCCGGGCATTTGTATAAATAGGATTAACATCTGCAGTTACACTTAGCTAGGCTGCAAATTACACAGGCTATCAAGCCTCGTGCTTCAGGGCATACACTGATTACCATCAGAGGGACAAAAATTAGTTTTTCCAATAACAGAATGTTGTTTGATTGACTGGGAACATTACAGGGCAGAGTGGATTAGCCTTTGCCATCAGTATCAGTTATATGTTATTACCACATCAAAGCACCAGACGTGGGTGAGCTGCTTCCATCCAGGCAGGGTTGAAGGCGGCTGGGTCTGGAGGAGCAGAGTTGGTCATTAAAACTGACATAGATTTCTGAAGCTGCTTATAAAATGTGCCACCAGCAAGCTGTGCTCCTTGCTTCTGCTTGCCTACCCCTTGGGCTGCATACCTTCAGCTGGTCAGAGGAGTCTGCCCTCCTCTCCTTCTTCCCCTGGCTTTTCTTGACTCTGGTGGGATCAAGAGGTATCAGAGGATCTGGGACTCATTGTAACAGGAGACTGGGAGACACCTTTACTGAAAGGTCTGCTCACCCCATCCTTATTGTGTTTCCAGAGGCTTGCAAGAGGGGCTGAGGTCCCTGTTCTCTCCCTATTACGGATGAACAGCTTTTCCCACTTTCAGGCCATCTCATTTCCTCTACCTTGGCAGCAAATGCTTTTCTCATTTGAATGGAAGAGCTAGAATTGACAGAAAATCTAAAATAAGAAACATAATTAGCAGCAAAACTTTTAATTCCCCTTTCTAAGCCATTTCTGAATGTGTTAGTGCTTATTTATTGAACTTGGCTTGACATTTAGACAGTTCTTATAATGCTAATAGGGTTGATTACAGGGTTGAATCCTACTGCTTTGAGGAAATGGCTGCTCAGTATTCAGAGCTTCCAAATTCCCCCTGCACAGAAATACACTCTTTTCTTCACAGGAAATATGTATTATTCAGCACAAATATATTAAAATAAGACCATCACAGGAGTGAGGAGCCTGTGCCAGTGATGCTGCACCAACAGCCCATGCATAGAATGTATGGCCGTGGGGTGCCAGGGCTCTGCCTTTCTGTGGCTAAAAACTCCCTTCAGCATGGGCTGGACAGTGCCAGCCCTTCTGATGGGAGTGGGCTGGGGTTTGCCCTAGTTCGTCATCTTGGTTCTGGTGCTGGGGGCCACCCTGGGAAAGAGGAAGAGGAAGAGGAAGCCACCCTGTTTCCCCAGGTTGCAGTCAAGACCTGAGGTTTCCTACCCTTGCCCACTGGCAGTTCCCACTTAAAACCAAGACTCTCATCTCCCTTTCTGAGCCAAACCAAGAAGGGACTCCTCCTTCCTAATAGAAATCTTGGGGCAAGAAATGTGGGTGGGGATTTTTTTCCCATAACAGTCACTATCAGAGTATTTGACTCAGTGTGTTTGATGGGCCTTTTTGTGCTCCCCCTCCTGCAGATCAATCAACAGGACAGATGTCTGACCGTCTTCCCGTTTCAATGTATATCATCAGTACTCCTTCAGAGCTGCTGCAAAATAGCACAAGTGCCAACAAGAATAGAATTTGAACATAAATTTACTTTAAATTAGGCATTATAGGTGAAAATGGTAGGTCTTCAGAAAATAAGCCTCACCACCACGTTACTGAGCATGAGATGTCAACATGAGAATACCTGGGCAATGCAGCAGTCTCCAGAAATGGGACAGGCTCCTAAATGCTGAGAGTGACAAGCCAGCCTGGCTTGACAAGCTTTGCCAATGGCTAGCCAAATGCAATGAGATTATCCTGATCTGGGGAACAGAGATACTTGAGCTCAGGAATTTCCCCCTGGGTGTGATTACCTTTTAATAGCCACTATCCCTCATTCTCATTTCTAGCTGAAAAAGAGGTGCAGAGCGAGGTTAACACTAGTTTGTGTCCATTAGCCAGTAAACTGTCAAGGCATGGGTTTTAAGGCAATCTTGGAAAAGTGCACAGGAACACAAATGTCTCTGTCATTAAGGTGGTGAGGTTTTCACCAGAAGAGGCACTTGTGTACTGTGGCAGTGTAGCGTTCAAGTGTTCGCTTTTAATTTACTGGGGGAAATCTTAGTGAATCACTCAGATCTAGACTGGCCATTAGAGCCACTGCTGAATTTTTTTTCCCCTCGATTTCCTATTGCTCATAAACAGGCGTTCTCTTTCCATGATGCCTTGTAATGATAAATCCAGGGTGATCCAGGCCAGGCTGGAAGAATGCGAGTTGACTGCCATAGAACATCCTTGTTCTGAGACACAGCCACTGACAGGTCACGTTTTCACTTCAAAGTGAGATGCATGAGAGGTCTGCATGGAGCACAAGATTGCATTCCAGAACAACTTGGCCTCCAGCTGAGGACCTGCAGAGAAGACTTGTCCATGCAAGAGAAGGCTTTTGCTTTGGGAAATAGAGGAAAATGGGATGCATCTGCCTGTGGGTCTTGGTGGAAGACTTCTAACACTGAAAATTGGTCCTGGTGTAGAACCTTGGTGGCTGAAGAGCCACCAGGCAGCTCTACCTCTGTGATGCAGGGGACTGAATCAGAAACAGTGATAGGCAATAGCACCAGACACCTCAGGCCACTTTGCCTTAGTGGGAGACATGGCCTGGTGTGAAATGCAGGCCATAAGGATGACTGCAAAGTGTTATCCCCCAAAATACATCTGGCCCAATATCCTGCCCTGGAGGAGACCCAGCAGATGCTCAGGAAGTAATATAAAAATAGGGTAAACATTTGTTTATACTTCCCAGAATACTCTCCATTTCCCTAGTGGTCTGTGACTCGGGAACACTCTGAACTGTAGATGCCAGCCCTACATTTAATAGCCCTTGATGGATTCCTCTTCCATCGATTAGCTTACACCCTATTGAACCAACACAAATTTTAAACATCCACTGTACCCTATGGCAAGGAGTGCCGCAGCTAAAAATCTCCTTTGTTTATTTTGAACTTGTCACTTGATAATTTTCTTTCATGTTCACTCTCTTCCTTTGAAGAGTACTGAATAATATGAACAGCTGTTCCCCAGTCACATCACTCTTCCTTTCACAAAACTCAGTCATACTTCTTCTTCAGTCATTTTTTCTTCCAGGATAAAAGTCTTAATCTATTCAGTCATTCCCTGAATGAAGGCCCTTTTGTGCTTTTGATCATCTTCAATTGCCTTCGTCTATAACTTTTCTATTTTTTCTGTATCATATTTGAGATCAGTGAATCAGGACTCACAATGGTATTCAAGACAAGGAAGTCCACGGATTTATACAGCGGCATAATGATTTCCTCTGTTTTGCTTTCTCCTCCTTTCCTAATAGTTCCTAGTTTTCTGTTTGTTTTTTTTTGATTGCTACTGAGTCTTGAGCTGATATTTGCATAGAGTTATCTATTATAACCTGAAGATTTTGCTCCCAGGTGGAAATAGCCAGCTCAGAGCCCATTATTTTGTATGTAAAGCTAGGATTATCTTTTCCCATGCGCATCACTTTACATTTATCTACATCAGATTTCATCTGTGATTTTATTACCCTTTTATTCAGTGCCACGAGGGTCTTTCTGCAACTGTTCACAGTCAACTGCTTGCCTCAACTACTCTAAATATCATCAGCAAACTTCTCCTCTCCCTGCTTGCTGCTATTTTGAGATTATTGATGAATATTTTGAAAGCATAGAACAATGTTTAGGCTCATTTAGCAGCTTCCTCTCTCAAATCTGAAGTGACATCTCCCAAGGAGAGGGAAGAAATGCAGTTTCCCAAGCTCTTGGGGTGTCACTGGAGAGCAGCTAGCATTTCTGGGAATAAATGGCATCGTGCCTAACCCGAACGACTACCTTCCCCCTTGCACAGACAGAATGGGGGGATGATGCCACTTGCTGGGATGCGTGTCTTCCCCCACCAGAGCAGTGGAAGAGGGGCTCAAGCACAAAGAGGTGTGCAGAAGGAAAAGAGGCAGAGTGGAAGCAACGGATGACAAAGCCTTTTTCTGAGGAAACCCCTGCACACAAAGTTGTGTTGAACGAATAGGAGGTAACTGGCAACTCTTCCTTGCAAAAAGTGATCTGGGAGCCTGTTGAGCTTGCCCAAGGGAGTCCAAGGCCAGAGTCAGGCGAGGAGTCTCTATCCATGGGAGGAGAACATGAGGATGATGGAGCAGTCATGGCCCTCTGCACAGGCAAGGTGAGACCCACCTGGTCAGTTAGTGAGAAAAACAGAAATTATCAGTGACGAGCACTTTTTAAATGGTGTATTTTCCCTTGGAATCAGCACCTTGTAGAAGTGCAGAGATCAGTGTTGGGGAGCAACAACAAGGGGCACTTCTTTCTGCTGGGGACATCCTTGTTTGGGGGAAGAGGCTGGAGAGTTGCTGCTGCTATTTGTAGCCAAAAGGAGTCAGACTGAGCATCACTCCAGCACCAGAGGTGAGCATCAAATTAATTCACCTAGGGAAAAAACAGGAGAGAAAGTTAATTGCTCTGGTGGAGAGTTCCTCATCCCTGTCCAGTGGTGTACCTTAGAGCCACAGGGTCACAAAGAACATGTTTCCCTCTCCTCCTAGAAATGGGGATGCTTTCCCAGATAGCAGAAGGTTTTCTGTATCACTTGAGTTTTCCATACTTTGTTGCTGTTTCCTCTTTTCTCCCATCATTTTGGTCCTTTGGTGTCAGAATTGCAAGTGCCATCATATCTTCATGGAAGCAACAGTCCACACTGAAATTTGCCTCCAGTTCTGAGGGGCAGTACGAAGTCCAAGCGCAACTCAAGTCTCCAGGTCAGACCTGTTTTGAGCCCTTTGGGCAGGGTCTGTCTTCTGGCTCTGCAGGGATCAGCAATGTAAGTGGCATGCAGCACTTGGTCACACCAGCCACACAAGCTGAGTTTTGCCTTTGATGCCCCAAAAGGCGCTATAGAACTGCTCAGAGACAATTTTTGGTCTTTAAGCAGCGAGGTATTTATTTTAGGCAACATTGGGGAACCCCCAGCTCGCGCTGGACAAAGAGTTCCCAAGCAATCAGTGAACAGTCAGGCTATTTATACAGTTTTTGCGTGAGATTACATCATTTTACATGCATATTCATATTATTGCAACATCTAGTTATAATATTCATAGTGGGCGGAGTTAGGGCGGAGTTCAAGGCGTGGTCATTATTTTGGGGAGAATCCCGGTGGTACTTCCTGTTACTTAAGCCTCAGGGGTCGTCTTTTTACTTTTCTTCCTCAGGTAAACTTTTGAATTTTCCTTAATTCTGCTGACTCTAACATGTATTTGGCAGGAGTTTCTGGACTCTGGCCCTTCTTTTTCTCCTTATTTCTTCGTGTTCCTTCCTTATGTCTATTTATGTATGTGTGTTAGCATTTTTGGTGCTCTTTATTTCTTTATGTTCTTACTTTATGATCTTCTGCGTCAGTGTGTTAGCATTCCTTGGCAAAGTGTTACCTTCCGCTAGTCCTTGAATCTTAGTTCTCTATTTCTTTGCTCAGAGCATGCATTCTGAGTTAACTCTTCAAGCCTTGCTCTGTTTCACCTTGAGAGATTGGAGTGGCAGTCAGGGGCACTACATGCAGGTGGAGTAAGACAGGGCTCTCAGTCACACTTGTGATGAACTGTGTGAGCAGGATGTCCCAAAAGCTGGGACTCATCTCACCTATGGAAGTGCATATGTAATACCTTCCCCCATCACCTGCAGCTCCACTTGACCTAAAGGCAGGAAAACAGGCTCTACTCACTTCCATCATATTCACCTCTCTTCACCCTCCAAACCAGGCTGCTCCATCCAAACTGCCTATCAGGTTCAGATCCAGGCTCCTTAGCTAGAAATCAGGAGGGGAAATACTCCTGGTCCCAGGCCAAGCCCCAGTCCAAGAATTTAACAGCACAGGCAAAAGCTTTATAGGGTCCAAGCTGCCTTGAATTCATCAGTAGGGACATCACCACTGTGTCCAGCAAGGGATGGTGTGTCCTGGAGTGCCCCCTGAACCCAGCTGCCAAGAGAAGCAGCTGCTCAGTGCCTGTTGTCCCAGCCTTGGTAACCCTGGGAGGGTAAGCAACGACTGGATTTCTGTCTCATCAGCCAGCGGCTGGATGGCGTCCCCCTGACAGCTAAGGCCCCTGCAGCACTCTCTTCCCTCCCTGCCTCCCCTTTCCCCTCCCCAGTCAGACAGCACTGCAGTTTCTGTCAGTGTACAAGAAAATTACCTGTGATTTATCACACAATCAGTGATTTTGTTGTTTTTTTTATTTTCAACATAGAAACACATTATACTGCTCTCCCATCCTGAAGTATAGGGGTAGCAAATCCTCCTGCCTGGGACTATTTGTCTTTTTAGCCTCATAAAAAGCCTGAAAAATGAAAGCAGGAACAAATCGCCGGTTTGTTGCTTTTTTGTTCCCCTGTATCCCTTACAACCAGGAAGGACATTCTTAGCTATTCTGCAGAGCCAAAATGTGCATCTTCAGGTTATATATAAATTAGTGCCGCAGTTACAGCTGGAGTCAGACACTTCATGTGTACGAAATGCAGCTACCTGGGAGCTGCTGCAGACGAGTCCCTCAGGTCCCTGAGACAGACACAGCCTGCACACAGTCCCTTTCTGCGCGTGAGAATTAGCTACTGCATTAATGATGATCTCTTTGCTTTCCCCTCTCCTAGTTGCTCTCCATTCTTCCCAGAGAAGCAGGTGGTAATGCTGCTTATTTCTATCAGAAGGCATTAAACCCAGCTCCCTTGTAATGCTGGGAGCTAAGTCCTTCGCAAAGAAATGTTTCTATGTTGTTTGTCGGTACCTTGCAGGATAAATTACTTTGTGTGTCTGATGGAAAGAGGGCCCTTAGCAAATTATATCATCACAGAACAGATAATAACATAGCATAAGAAGAGTTGAGCTTTGTATATGAAATGTGAAAACACAGAAGTGAAGGATGAATTTTCCTCAGTTATTTGAAGGGGTTTAATTAAAAAGTAAGCAAACAAACAAACAAAACAAACCTAAACCCAGGCTAGGTGGAAAGCACAGAGTGTGATGGTCTGGCAGTGTTCTAGGGTTGGTACCGATGCAGGGAAAAGAAAGCCTGGGACAGAGCATCCCCATCCTCTGTGTCCAGGCAGACATCCCCACCACACTTTCCCCACACCCCTTCCTGCCTCTCACCACCTCAGTTTTGCTCCTGCAGCACTGCCATTCTCCTCAGCCCATAAAACAATGTTATCCTGATGGACAGATTTTTTTTTCTCCTGTTCCAGGATGGAAGTGTGCAGGTTTCGTATCCAGCAGCAACAACACTTGGGTGGGGGAACACCTGCAGGAATGTCCTGCCTCCAGGTGGGTCACTGTGACCCTCCTCCCTTGGATAACTCCCCTCAGCCTCCTGGACTGGCTATGCAACTTGTGCTGCTCTTGCAAGGAAATGAGGTCTACAGAGCTGGCTGTCTTGGAGGTGGCTGTCTGAAGGGTGATGGAGGCTGGGGTAACTTCTCCTAGACGCTGTGCCATGATGGTTTTCTTCCAAAGCCTACTTTATGTGGGCTTTCTATGGGCTCACCTTTCCTTGACTGACTGTCAGCTACCCGTTGGGCAGCATGGCTGTTTTCATCAAGTTCACCAAGGAAGGCCTGCTCACCTATTGCATGCAGAACAGCAGGTACCCAGGGACGAGCACTGCCTCTGGGAGCCGTGCTCACAGGGTCTGCTCCCACCCTGATGGCCACCTCTGGTGACTGCAAGCCTGGGGGACACCAGGTCCCAGCTCACACCCAGCCTATCCCAGCGGCATCCCAGGGCTTTAATTCATGCGGAAAGCACCTTCAATTCTTTACTCCAGTTTTATTTTTTGCTATGTGAAAGCTCATGAAAAGTACAGCCCACCAGAGTGGTGGTTTCTTGTGTTGTGCACCAAGGTTCTGGGTGCAGGCAGGGTGCACAGCACGAGGACACTTGGGAATTGCCCCATCTCAATTGCCAGTGACATTTGTCCACAGGTGTCCTCACATCCTCTGGTCTGAGGACTGATCCTGGCATCTACTTTACCAGCTTCCCATGGAGCCCCAGGTGGCCATGCTGGAAAAACATGGGCTTGTTATCTGCACAAGGGGAATCTGAAATAGCCAGAGTCAGTTAGCTTGAGGTTTGCATTGCTTCTGATTTGTTTCACATCTCCAGTGAGTGCCTCTCACTAAAGAATGACTTAGGTGACCAATTTCACAGAATCATAGAATTGTTAGGGTTGGAAGAGACCCCTGGAGATCATCTAGTCCAACCTCCCTGCCAAGGCAGGTTTATTCAGAGGAGTCTCCTTCCTGCAGTCTAAGTTGTAATATGAAGTAACTGATGGCTTCAGTAAAAATGGCTACTGTTTGAGCCATCAAATATTAATTTTTGACACCCCATTCCCAGTCTCCAAAGTTTCACTTCAGAAAGCTAGTATCTGGGGGAATCAGTAAATCTCATCTCAATTTTACAAGTCCTCACTGTGCTGAGGCTAATTAATGGACATCCTAAATGTCTAACTGGCTATTACAAATCATTTTAAATAGCTTTTGCAATAACGCTTCCATCAGACTCCTGCAGTCATACCATTTGCCTGCAGACATGTTGGTCTTTCATCCATCACAAGGCAGCCAGATTTTACAGCCTGACACCAAGGCGATCCCTGGCAGCGCTAAACCATCGCTGACCTGCTGTGGGTCTCCCCTGACCTCACGGGATCACACGCTTCCCATCGGCGTTAGCCATGCACCAGCTGCTGGCTCACCATGGAGCTGGGGCAGGCTGCTACAACCCACCCAGCCTCCCCCAACATTAAAAGGCAATGCTAAGACACCACTCCAATATTTGTAAAGAGAATATTATAGTTTTGGTGAGAGGAAAAGAGAAAACCAACAGCCTGTCCTACTTACAGACTGGTTCAGGCTTGCCCATGGCTGGCACAGTAGCACATCACAGCTGCAAAGTTAGATTTTATTTTTTTCAAAGTTGCAGCACAAGGTAATGCTGGGGGAGGCCAAGCCACTCTTGCAGCCCAGTGAGAATCAACTTCTTCATGCTTAGGCAGGAAAAACTCAATGTAACACATGCTGTGAATGATAAAACCTCCCCATGTGCCAGAGCTAGGGGGATGCTCCAGCACCCAGAATCATCTACCCAGGATGTCATGAGATAGGGAGTATTGATTTGTATTTGTATTTGTATGCATAAATATGGGCTGTTTTCCCTCACACGCTGTCTTTCTCTCTCCTTTGTAGTTTGGCAAGGCCATTTCCCTCACCCAGCCACATGCACGACCATACACACATGCACGGAAGACCTATTTTTAGCATAAAGGCTGCCAGGGCAAAAGAAATTCCCATGTCCAAGGATTTTCAGAAGATATGCAACAGGAAAAGGGGAACAACACAACCCACACTCTGCCCAAGGATATTTTGTGTTCTGTGGGGACTCACTGCTCTCCCAGGGCCATCCAATCTCTGTAGCATGCAAAAAAATCACCAAAAACCAGCCCCTGACTTGATGCATCAGGTCCCAGAAGTGACTCTTGAATGGAAAACTGGAAGTTTGGTCCAATTGCAGACAAAATACAGCATTTGAGACCAGGAAGTTGTTGGGTCTAAATTCATCCAGTTGTGTGTTTCTCCCCAGGGACACCCTGGACCCATACACAGGGATCTACTTGGACTGGGCAGGGACCAGTGAGAAGCGCTGGAAGTGGCATGACTTCAGACACCACTCTCACAGCTCTCCTTTGCAGTCCATCACCATGAAACTGAACTGCCAGGTCACCATTAAAACCCTGGCTTAGGATTAGATTGCTTAGGCCACAGCAATCATGTCTGCTTCAGTGTGGAGTCCCTGCTCAAGGCAAGCACTTTTTGTGGTATCCCTGCCTGGCCAGCCCCTGTCTACCAGCTCCTCAGAGCAGCAAGGAAACCACCCAGTGGATATAAGCTTGGGACTGCTGCCTGCGACTGGTCACAAATTTTCATGTGGAAAAGTCACTATTTCTTTTAAAACCAAATTTCCTGCCTGTGTGACTCCTAATGAAATTCCGTCTCAGGAAAGCATTTAGACAAGATTGAAATGCTGTTGCTGAAGGGTAAGAACAACAAGACTCACAAATTCATTTTGAAACACTGTTTCTTTTCAAAACATTAATATTAAATGTCAATACAAGCACAAGGCTTCTGATTTTATCTAAACAGCATTTCACTTAACCCGAAACAAGCATCTGGGGAGAAGAACACCAGAATCTTCTGGTACTTGTTGTCACTCAGGTTTCCCACCTCTGACCCTTCCTCAGAGGTGAAAATGCTCTTCTGGCCAGGGCTCAGCTGTGCTCAGTGCCACTGTGTCTGTCCCAGCCTACTGGTGTGTAACCCTGTCCTTTGCTGGATGCAAATACAACAGGTCACCATTGAAACACAGTGCTTGGTTGGGGGCTGAGGCCTCAGGGTAAAGGATTCAAGTTGTCTTCCCTGGGGCAGGCACTAATCAGATGTTGACAGTCCTCACAGCAATAGTCTGTACATGGCCACAGACGTGTCACCAAGGGAAAAAGGCCTCTGCCACAGCTGTTCAGAAAGGTGGCAGCTACACACGGCCTCGAGTACACAGAACCATAAAGCACTGGCTACTGCTCTTGGAACCCAAAACTCAGACTTCTCGAGACCAATTGCCATGTTAGGTAAGGAGGTCACCTTCCTTGCCCCACTACTTCTGGGCAGCCCACTCCCACCACAGAAGGCTCAAGTCGTGAGTTTTACTCCGCAGTCCCTTAGTACATGTACGGGAAGAGGATCAGCTCCAAAGGGCAGCTGTAAGGGTTAGTGTGCTCCATGGCCATGAAAGGAAAGGGCACCCATGACACATTACACAGATGAGTGCGAAAGGATTGGTTACAAGAGATGCAGGATGCTCTCCCACTCGGCCTCCCCTCAGAGAGTTTAGCATTAACACTCTTCACTTTGCATGGACTCTCCTCACACCAGAAAGACCCAGGAAAAACGTTACCTATTAAAGCAGCCAGAAAGCGAAGATGACCTCCTCCTTCAGTATAAAAAGATTCAGCTCAGGAGCCTGCCGTCCAAAAATCAGATAATGCTGCAATACTTTTGGCAATCCCTTTCTCAGTGATATCACTCCTTGTGTTTCATCATCTTCTATCTGCATGAAATACTGAAATGAAGATATCTGTGCAAGCAGTTACCTCAGCATTTCAGATCAACTTTTCCTTCATCAAGGTGGTTACAGTCACTTGTCGATGAAAACAAAGCCCCTTTTTTCAAGCTCACAATGCCTATCTGTACATCAGGTCCTTGTAGCACCAAGTTTCTTTCAGCTGACAGCGTTTGATGGATCACAGTCTGATCAGTGGGGTTACACACCGAATGCGCAGTACTCTGAAGCAGATGGCTTCCATCCCACAGCCAATGAACTGGAAACTTTGGGAACTGGTTGTACCTAGTGTGACTGACGAGCCTGCTTTGGCTCTCAGCCAGAGATACCCAGGCTGGTGGAGAGGGGATGACAACCAGCAGCTTAGGTGCAGAGACCAGAGGCAACCCAAGAGAGGAAAGATGAGGTGGCCCAGGGTTTCCAGGCTCCAGCTGGTGGTAGATGGCACTTCCCATGGCTTAGTGGCATGGTTGGGCACCTCAGAAAGGGATCAACTGATTCTGTTTTCTTTTTGTTCTATTTAGAGGTCTTTACATCAAAGATCTGATTTGCTCCACAGTGTTGGCTTGGTTCTAGGACCCAGTGAGGATGAAAATGCATGAGTAGGAGAAAACAGCAATTGTGGACAAAGAGTTGGATCCACCTGCAGTCACCAACATGCAGTTGCTTCAGCAGCACAGACTTTTCCACTTCCCCTTTTTGTACCCACACCACTTTATCAATATCAAACATGGAGTGTGGGGAAAGGACTGTTAGTTTTGCTTGAAAAACACATGCCACAGTGTAAGGTTATGCCTCAGCCATCACTGCTGTACAAAAAGAAGGGTGAATGCCCATCCAGCTGCTTTGGTATTCACCTCATTCATGAGATGCAATCCAAAGGGCCAAACCTCTTTAGGAGGCTCCAAGCCTCTAGGAAGCTATGGTCACATATCACTGCCCCACAGCTGTCAGACAGAAGCTGAATTCCACAGGAGAGTTTCTACTTAGGTTAGTTCATTCAAATGATGCTGTCAAAGACAGAGGGTGAAGGGAAGCTTCATGGTGACATTACAGGGGACAAACCACAAGCCTCTGGATGATACAATACCAAGGGCCAGAAGAACACTGTAGTAAATGAGGAACTATGGGAAGATGAGTCTGTGAGTAACCAGGCAAGAACAGTTATCGGATCAGTAATACTTGTGTTTTCTGCCACCAGTTCCCAAGTTTTCTCTTAGTAAAAGCCAATAGTTAAAATACGTTTTTGTATTACAGTTGTGGTTTCTTCCCCCTAACAAAACTGTAAGGAAAGAGACCATTCAGTCACACAAGATTGCTTGTCAGTAAAGAAAATACAAATTTACTTTTATTATAACCATAAAGAGGCATTAATTTAACAATTAGCTGTACATTCAGCACTCAGATATGTTTCTGTGCCAAATAAACCCAGTTCTCTTACTGCTAAAAAAAGAACACTTCTCAGCAATGCACTTGCCTGTGCTTATAGGATGTTTATTGTCTCTGTATTACAGTTATCTTGACAGACAAGCCTCAGGATACAGAATAAAGTTTCACTCTTGGACCAAAATAGGAGGCAACATTTTTATTTAAAAAAATTAAAAACAGCAAGTTTCTAGTCAGATAATATAAAGCATCTTAAATTAATCTTTTGAAAGTATTTACACTATTTGTAAACGTAAATATCTGAAACTGTACATGTTTTAAACAAATGTTCACTTAGCAAACAGGCTGTATAAACTGATTGCTCTTCTGATCTTTCCACCAGCTGTCCTGGAGCTGTCTGGGTACTCTAAGAGAGAAAAAGATCCCAACCACAAAAGTGACTACTGCCATGGTTTAGCCTTCATGTCTTTTCTGTACAATGTCTGAATTAAGTCAGTCATAACTCTGTGCAGTGACCATGCAGTCCTCCCGAAAAACTTCATAAAAAACCAAATATACATATATTACAATGCACATTTTACAGCCTGTATTTCTACATAAGTAAAGAGAAAGGGCAAGTTTTCCTCCTGGTTAGTTAATTTTTAAGGGGTCATATAAGGAGTCATGTAAGGGGTCATGTAAGGAGTACCATTTATGTACCTCAGCACCGCTGCTGCAACACTTCTTGTGGTAGCTTTCAATCTTACCATCTTGTTCTTCAGCCATGTAATTTATAACAGGAAAATTATTAAATCAAAATACCACCAATGTGCCTGGAAATTTCTTCATATTTAGAAGTACAGAACAGGATTTATAAATAAATAAAAAAATCCGCGGTGTTTCTCACTACATTTCTGTTTTGCAGTGCTGACCAATAAGGCTTTACCCACTGACACACCCTGAAGCTGCTTGAAGTGCTTCATTCCATTAATGGCCAGGCGTTTAGCATTCAGCTTTCCGCACTAATGACCAATAAATGCATCCTGAACAGCGCGCATTGCCTAACAGTTACAGAGTACCTATCCTCTCTTTACAATGCTGATTTGACAGCCTTGCACATTCAATTTCAGGCATCCCCACTCCCTCTTTACTCCACTGCACAAAGGCTGTGCAAGGTTCAGTCTCGGATCCCACTTTAAACAATATGACACCAACATTTGATCTTGGGAAAGGCAAAAATCCAACTCTACCCTAAAATTAAGTACCTGAAAACCTCAATGCTAAGCTTTGCTGTAAAGCATCTGAAAATGCAGTTGCCTAGAAACAACAGAACTTATATTGCACAGCTTTGTATTGCAAATCCCACGGATCTGAGACCCTTTACAGAGGAAGGTTAGCAAAACTTCAGGTCAGACCTCACAGCTCCCAATCACAACAATATAAGAAAAACAGCACATCCAGTGTTTCAAGAAACACTTCACATGTGGGAAATAAAGTTTTCCCAACTGAGAACCTCTGAATTACGTTCAAGCACATGGTGGATTACCAGGATTTTTGTGGCAGTAAAAAAAAAACTCAGGGCATGCCTGCTTAAGTCAAATTGTCAGACCGATGTGCTTATCTCCCAAGTCTTGAAAATATCTCTTACTCCTCTCATTTGATTCCCTGCACTTTATTTCCAGAGTGTCTCTGAAAGTGTGACTTTCCATTGCATACATCAGCTTATTAAGGGAAAGCAAAAATGGTTTTTACATTAAAAAGCAAAAAACAAGAGGTTTCAACTTGGAAAACATCTGGATAAGGCAGTAACTGAGCTTCCATAAGGGTGATCAGCAAAAGGTTGTTTTGTTTTCCTCTGCCTGATTCTCAAGCCTATGAACAGGAAAATCTTGGAACAAATCAATAAACCTGGGGTTTTTTTTCCTTTTTTTTCCCCCTAGAACAGGGTTAAGCAGCCTGGATAGTTTTGATGCAGACTAGACGACACAGTGGGATCCTTTGTCTACTTCAAGTAAATGTCTTTGTGTTTCCTTCACTGCCTGGCATTCAGCTGAAGCTTATTTCAAGCAGCCTCATTGCTGGGTTACTTAGACATCGATAATAATAAGTTCACCTGAAAGACAAAAGGAAAGCCTACGTTAGACAGAGCAGCTAAGTTTCAGAACCGATGTGTTATATTTTAACCTTTAAACAGGATTCCTAGGAAGCACATTAGTCAGGAGAAGACAGCTACAAAACAAGTGGCCAAAATTTCCATTCAAATGCCTACTTGCAGGCTTTTTAAAATGCAGTTGTTGACCACACTGACTACTTATTTCACCAGTGACAAGCTACTGTGTCAAATTTTCTCAGATGACTTCATGTATTGTCAAGAAACTCCAAAAAACAGGCACACTGGCAAAAAATGGTAACATTCATCTCAAATACCTGATATACCTTTGGGATACTACACAACACTTGTTTCCTACAGATTACAACATGGTTTCCCATGCAATTCAGTTTGTAGGATAAGTGATCCTAACGTTTAACAGATAAACAATTAGAGGACGTCAACTCCTCTAGGATAACCCCACCTCCTTATGGTGCATCACTCCCACTCTGTGCTCCAGGACAGTTATCACACATTCCTGTGGCCACATTCACTGCAGGAAACATCCTCTAATCACAAACTAGTTTACCTGTTTCAATACTAGCATCATGTGATAATCAAGATTCTACCCACATTCCCTAGACCACTAAGGTCAAAGTGACATTTTCAAAACTTACTTGGTTTATGCCAGAGAATCCTAATATAGAGAATTCTTAAACCAAATCATCTCTGAGACTAAAGACTTTACCTACCATGTAGGGTTACACGTCCATAACAATTGCACATTTTCCCAACACAATTTACTTGAAATGCACCCTAGTAATTCTTTCTCATGCGTCCTGAATGCAGAAGTTGCTGCTTTTTATATTTGTCAAAAGCAAGACTGCCTTCAAATGTACAGGCTTTTTTAAGGCGTATTCATTGGCTTTGATATCTCTCTGAAAAGACAATGCCTAGAAACGCAAAAACTCTTCTACAATGTTGTACAACTCAATCCCAGCAACATCAATCATCACTTTGGTTTAAGTAACTCAATTCAATATTCTTTAAAAAAAAACAAACCAAAGAAAGCCCCCTTCTAGCTGAGAGCCTAAAGTTCAGATAAGGCCCTGAGTTTAATCATCCAGGATTAAGGGGGATAATAAATATAAAATACTAAAAATGAAAAAAATCAATGTTTAAAAAAGTGAGTCACATGAAAGAGCAAGTGATAAAATAGAGAGCTTCAATATATACCTGTTCCATTGAAGGACAAGCTATGATTTGCAGATCTTCATTACTAAATTCTTCCTTTAACAAAGCATGGAGTTTCTGGAACATTTGCTGAATGTTATTCTTTGAAACAAAAGAAGAAAAAACTCAGTATTAAAAAACACAATGCCCATCTCAAACAGGAACCACAATAAGCACAATGTACATGGACTAGCTACTTATGTGACCAGGCAAAGAGAAGCAGTCGAGCTTTTAAGAACTTTTCTTCTAAAACAAGTCATTTTGGGAAACAGCTACAAGGAATCCATGTTGGCTGTGAGATAAAAACTTCAGCCAAGATGTGCTAAACTGAAACACTGAGTCCTAAAGACTTAACCTGGAAGCCTAAAACTCAAGCTTGTTTCTTCTGGTAGTTTACAATAGGTTTTTCATTGAATCTGTATCATCTTCTCTGTCTCTGGTGCTTCTAACCATGCATAACTGACCAAACTGAACTGGTTTTGGCTGGGACAGAGTTAACTTTCTTTATAGTAGCTCATAGGGTGCCAAGTGGAAGTTGTGCAGAATAAACAGGACCAGTTACTTCCCTATAGGGCGTGTGTGTGTCACATAGGCCAAGTACAACAGAGAGCAGGACAGCTGTTTGGGTTTGGGGGTTATTTCTTAAGCTAAAGATATCATCATGAAACACCTACAGAAAAACATGCCAGCAATACTCACCTTGACTGGCTTAAACAAAATTAATTCTGTATCCTTATTGGACAAGTATAAGGACATGCTTCGTAATGTTGACGGCAGCTTCGTTTTTATTGTCTTGTAAGTGGAAGAGACCAGATCGTTGATCTTTGCTGGAAGTAAAAGAAAATATGCTTAATAGGCTAAAATGGAGTTCTGCTAGCCAAAACCTACACTCCAGAAAATCAACTCCATGTTACTGGGGCGGACCATTACCACAGGCTTGAGTGAAAGAGAGAGAGGGGGGCAGGTAGTCTGTGCAGTATCAAACCCATCACACAGCCACAGCATGCCAGACACTGCAGAAAATGCATCCAACCCATTTCTGCAAGCTACCACACCCTCCTGAGGTTTCGGAAGTCACAGCATTCCAATAGCAACAAAGTTTTACATAGGATTCCCCCCTTGAAAACCTACCTGGAAAAGAAGCTGCTGGGAAATAAACAGTGGTAGTAAAGAGAATATCACAAATTCTCCTTACTGACCACAGGTCACATCTGTGAGAAGAACGTCTGCACAGACATCTGGATTTTGAATCAACCAGATAGGAATCCTCTCTCAGACAAAACTTTTTTTTATTGCTAGGAATTTTAATGATTTTACAAGATCGTTGCTTAAAGGCCAGGGGAAAAATACATTTTAAAGCTTTAAAGTACTGAAGTTAATACACTATTGTTTTCCCTCCCCCTCAATTTCTGCCATACCTAAATTTTTTGCCTAATCCTGCTTCCCAGACAAATGACTCCAAGAAACAGCAGAAGCTCTGCTTAGATCTGACTCTACACACATAATTAACTCCAAACAAACGTTAAAAATACTCCTGAAGAAGCAGGAAATGTTAAGTAGAAGCTCAAGTTAGCCCTTGAGAGTGTCTGACCCATAGAGCAGCACTGAATTATGTATGAATATGGCTGGCTTTGCATCTTAACATGATGCAACAGAGGGTTCCAATGTATGAATTGGAATAATCAGATTTTTTCACCCAGAAGCACAACTTCGTAATGTGAAGAGCAAAACAACCCAGGAACATCTAAAACTTCTCCAAATGTTCCTATGAAGCATTCACATTTGAATTCTTAAGAATAGGAAAACAAAGCTAGATTCCATTTTTGCATAGTGACAGGAAAACTGTAAAGAAAGTATGTACCAAATGTACAGGCAATAAAAGCAACAAGGTGGATTCACTCTTTTGTACAAAAGCAAAAGCTTTATCATAATATAATCAAATAATTCCTCAAGCAGATTCCATATGCACTTGCAGAAATGCTGTTTACATGCAAGAACAGTCACAGAAAAAGAGAAATACTCAAGGCATTCATCTACTGCACCAATTAAATACATACTCTGAAGTTTGTCAGGTTTTGATTTAGAGGTGGCTTAAGACATTTAAACTAGCACATGGGTTAAAATGGAAGGCAGGATTTTCAAGAAAAAGGCAGACAGATCAATTTTTCAAAATCAATCACAGTCTCACAGTCCAAGTTATTCTGGTCACTTTTTCAGATTCCTAATAGTAACATAAATATAAACCAAAGCAAATACCTGGTTGTGCCCAAGGTTGCTGTGATAGGCTGTAATTGGGACCTCCTTGAGTGGCCATTGTTTTTAAAGCAGCTACCTAAAAAAAGTAAAATCAACAAAATTATGTTTCTTTCAGTTGAATTCACAACAAAGTGACCAAGTAAAAACTGCACAAGTCTCTCAGATACCGCAGTGTACGGAATCTCCACAGCTCTTTCTCTTCTATGACCTGACTTAACAGCACACAGGGGAAGCAGTGTGACAGAAATGCAATTCAAAATTACAACTGTGATCAATTCTTGAAAGTAAAATTCAAAATGGGATTAAATTTACAAAGACGCTTAGGCACCAAAGGATACAAAACCTCAAAAGAGATTTATACTTAAGCAGCTTAGTCAAACTCCCCAGATTCTCAGTGAATCACTGGGATCACTCAGACAATCTATCAATCTCACCAGTTACCCATCTATATTTTAGGCATGCCACTGACCCCTACCCCAGCATGACAGGCATCAGTAAATTTGCTACTGTAATCTTCTAAATTCTCAAAAATCAGCAGCTGGGATATCTGCTGTTCATGCAATGCTGTAGCCACAGTTTCTGAGAGGTAATGTCACTTATTCTCAGCACATAAAGATCCACATTACTCTTCATTTTTCAGAACAGATTCTGCTGCGTGGTTGTTCTCAAGATACCTAGAAATCCTACGCTCTAGAGTAGGTTCTAGAAAGAGATGTATTGCAAAAACATATCTTTTTTGTTTCTATCTCCTAAGATGCTTAATCTTTCTGACCAACTTTTACCAGGAATTTCTGTCCCAAGCAGAACTTGTAAAGAAAGTCCTGCTCAGCAAACACTTCAGTGGTGTTAAAATACGATGAGAACAGAAAACTTTAACACATTTCACAGCCATACTCTAAGACCACCCTCAAGAACACATATGACCCAAGATTGCTTTTGAAGGCTTACAAATGCAGTCAAGGTAGGAATTTTCTTGCAAACAGAAAAGCTCCTGCCAACCTTCACAAACCTATTTCAACTCCATGGAACATTAAAGCTTCTTCATCTAACAGCACAAGGGTTGCTTTTAAAAACAAACTATGTCATGTACCCTAATCCATTAATCTCAAAAAATGCTTGGAAATTGTTGTTGGAACTTCAAGGAAAGCACATCATCTTCAGCTAATCAGACAGAACTAGCAGCTTCTCCTATACCCAATTTAAATACTAATTCCCTTGTCCTACCAGTACTTCAGTTAGGTTAACAAATATACAAGACGTTTGTACCTTTGTCATGAACTCCTCCAGCTGTTCTATAAACTGTTTGGTTTGCTGCTGAATAAACTGCTCACAAGCTGATTTCAGATGACGATCCACATCTTTCTTAGAGTCAATATAATGTTCTCTGATTTCTGGAGTACCCTTGAACAGAGGACAACAATTCTCTTCTTTTTATTTGCCAGAGATCACCAAACACTTAAATGACACAATTTTTCCTAATTAAATAAGACTCTGTATTACCTCCAGTAAGAACTGTATCAAGGCGTTGTTGCTGTTTAGTCTAAAAAATCTTGAAACTGTCTTGGGATTCAGGATTTTAAATGCTGCATCTGTGAATCAGAAAGTCACTCACAGTGTTAGTCAATGTGACTCATCTCCAGGATTTACAAACTCTAATCACCCAGCACGAATTATTACAATGGTGACATTAATGATTCCAGTACTGCTAGGAGTAGATGCCCAAGTACACATGCACAAAAGCACACAAAGCCTAATTATTTTTTTAACTGTACCTATGGTAAACTTGAAAATAATAGTTGCACAGTCTAAACAGATAAATACTTTGCAAGAAACTAACAAGTTAATATCAGTAACTGCAGTGCTGTGAGCATGTAAAGTGTGCAAGCTCTCCTTGTTACTGTATCTACAAGTGAAAGGCTTTTACATAAGCTATGTAGTTAAGCATTTACAAACAATATGCAGAATTTTGCACGTTGCCTGGGAAAAGCAAGTACAGTTGCATGAAATAACTTAGAATTGGTGCTTTCCTCCTCTGTGCTTAATTGTTTAAGTTAGAACTAAATAACAAAACGTCAAGGTTGATAGACATTCATATTTATGTTCTCTACAGAAGTCCCCAGAAGAAAAAGCAACAATGTCTATAATTAACACAAGATACTGAAATAACTCCTATAGTGCTAACAGGATGTTGTCAACCTGAAATCTAGTCAAACTGGGATAAAGTAAATTATCAGTAGTTTCAGTATAGCTTACTGCCCTACTGTCATTCATTTATCATTCTACACATCCATCTGCTTTTTTATTTTTTCAAAAGCAATTCTGTGCCCTTTTTGCTTTATAAAACAATGTGAGGGAAACAAGACATAAGAGATAAAGAAGTGCTGTACAGGACATTAAATCAAGAGGAAATACCAAATACATAGGCATGTAGGTTTAGCACTGAACTAAGAATCTGCACTCCTATCCAGTTAAGGGAAACCACAGAGAAAGATTATTTTTGTTCTCCCAATTATTCCCCAGAAACTCCACCAATTCCAAAGACAGTCCAAGCTCTTGATTAGAAGTCTATAAACCAGACAGTGAAAAAGTCCCTTTTCCTACTGCATATTTCAGTTACATGAACCTTACATTTATACTAAAAAAAAAATGGGTGAAAGCATAACTTTTACATTAAGCAGTATTCCTTTGTCTATAAATTTCAAATTAAATCCTAAATCTATCTGCAGGAAGTTTGGCTAGAACACAGTAAACCTAGTAGCCCATTAGCTAATTAGTTATTTTTCATCTACAACTCATCCCAAATATAAAAGCCCTACTGTTCTATGCTACATCACATTAAGCACAATGTACATCTTTTCAACACCGCTGCCACCACCCAATACAAAGAAAGTGTTTTCCATTACTTACCACTACCATCTCCAAAGCACTGGCTGGCACAAAAATTTATTCCATTAAATGAAAATGGAGAACAAACTTGTGTGTCAGCCAGGACAAAACACCAAAAGGATATATTTGCCCTTTAACCTCTAGTCAACTAGAAACCACTAAACAGGTAGGAGGTTTCATTGATGTTCAAGTGCAAAAAGTGAAATAGTTAGTGTAAGAATTGCTTGCTTCAGAGTTAAGAGAGCAGCTTATTAGATAGCAGGAGAGAGAAGTTATTTCTTCAGCTTTCTCTTCTGGAATGGAAGGAGAGAAATTTGACATGATTCCAGTAATTTTTCCCATTATCTTTATAAACTTGGAAAGTGCACAACAGTTCACTTTTGTATTGAGAGCTTTTTTTCCTGCATTTTACAAAGGAACCATAGTACAATTTCAAAACCATGGCCATGGCCACTACTTCTATTTTCACTTCCTAAAACAAACAGGCTTGCTACATAATACCATTAAACAACACTGTTTATTGAACTTGCAAAAGAAGAAAACCTTTCCAAAACAAAAACCTCACAGAAATGTCTAGGAAATCTTGATTTGTTCTAGGAAAGTTGACTATGTATTGTTAAATTCACCTGCTAAACAGCAATAGCAAAAGATATTCCTTTAAAGGGTCAGAAAAGGGAAAAGACATCTCTGTGCAATAGAAACGTCGGTTATTTAGCTGTTCCTAAAAAGGACTGGATAAATAAGTTAGGTCAGCAGAAAAAAGCAGACAAACATATTTCATACAAAAATAAAGAATCTGTTAGATACATCTTGAATTGCCCTGAGAAAGAGAATGGTTTTGGGTTTCTTTCACGGAAGCCAAGAACAAAGCAAGAGATTAGAAAAAGCATACAGGTCATTGCAAGTGAACATAAAATAAACCCAGAATTTTTGCTGGCACATTAAGGGAGGACAATCCCATCCCATTCTGTAGCCAGCAACTGTTCAGTACCTCTAGTTTTCTTAAGGTCCAGGGAAATTTCCTTAATGGTGAAATCAGTGTGGAAAGGAGCAATTTGTTCACGAAGAATCAAAAGGTGTTTTATTAAGAAAAGTTGTCCATCAACCTGGGTCTACAGCAGAAGAGAAAGAACATGCATTACATGTAAAAAAAATCCCCAAACAATAAGATGAAGAGCAAAGTTTGAACATTTCTGCTTTTATTAGTTAACAAGCTTTTTCCATTAGTCTGTAGTGGCATTAACTACACTCTAGGATCAACAAATCCCACTTCTGTACTATTCGTAATACACTGCACTACAGAAGCAGACTTTATTCACATTTCTTAGAAAAATTAGATTATACAGCCATATTGCTAAATGTCCCCTTTAAGTACAGGTATCCACTATTTGAAAGATACAAACTTATTCTTCTTAAGAGCCAGGAATTATTTAATGTAATTCATATAATTTATAGTTGAAAAACATGAGGTTCTAAATTTGTTTTAATCATTATGATGACTAAAAAAAGACAAACAGTTAATGTTGTAATAACCTTGATTAACTGTGCTATTCTGCAAAGGTCTTACAAGGCATTTTTCTCATGTCATTAAACACAAAGCTTAGTTAATTTCTAAACAGTACAGCAAAGATAGAAAGAATAAAACAAGGCCAAGTTCACACCACCAGAGGATGTTTTGCACTGCTTGTTATTTTAGCTACGTGGTTTATAATGCATGCTGGTTTTAATCTTTGAAGTCCATGGCTCATTGAGGTAAAAGGAGGTCGACTCAAGAATTCACATTCGCTTTTGCAAGCTGGAAGAGAAATTTCCTTGATATAATGTTAAATAAAACCGTAAAGAAGAAATCAGATTTAAATACGCAGTTTTTAACAAATAGAAATTTCACTAAAAGTAAGTGGTGGAAGGGCTTCTTGAATTGTTTAATTTTGGCCTTTTGTTTTTTTAATTCTTACATGCACGATTTCACCATGTAATGTTAAATTAACATGCATCAAGAACAAAGTGGTACAGATCCTAGTTCTGGGCCAACCCATCTAGGGTTCACGGCAGGATAAGTTTCATTCTCCATAATACTTTTAAGTTAATGCTGAACACAGTGCTGGAATGGATATTTAACTGCAGAATTCTGAATCAGTTACATAGGCAATAGTTATCTGCTCAAACTAAAGGAAATGCAGTTTGAATTTCTTTTTAAAGATACTATGTTTAACAGGTATTTTTCAAAGGACACTCAAATACTTCAAAACAGGTCTTCACAACCAAAACTTTTCATTACTAAAAATGAAATAAAATTTTATAAAAATCCCACAATTTTAGACTACTAAGACTTTCCTTTTTTTTTTTTTTTTTTTTAAATTAACTTCCTGGCTGTTAAGAATTACCAAATTACTACAATATTTGTATTAAAGGAATTGTGACAGGTAAAAATAAAGTTTACTTCAACTATTTAAACTAACACTTTAAGTTAAAATGACTTGATGAATCTGCATTGAATTCTGAGCAACACATCAGATCAGACCTTTTGATAATGTAGTTCTGAGCAGAGAATACTTAGAAAATCTTCCCAGTGAATATAATGGTTAGAAAGACTTTCGAAAATTCAAACAAACAATGTAGGCAGAGAAAAAGAGTAACAGACAGTGAAAATAAAGATAGGGAGCAGAGTCCTCTAGCAGAAATTTTTGTTTAGACATCACTTCATTGGATTCCCATGAGTTAGAGCAGCCTGTAAACATGATTGCTACGACCCATATTTCCCATTTTCAGATAGGCTAGCATGTGAATCATTATCTTTGCTTTGCAATACATTAACCATAACTAAGAACTGGCAAATCCGTCAGGTCTCTGGGGGCAGAGCAACATGCTTTGACTAAGATTTCAACAGAATTCTGAACAACTGCTTCATGACTTTAGATATACACAGGGTGGAGGGGAGGGGGTTTGGAAAACATACTACACATTCTGACCTTGTTTTTGCTGATGGAATCAGCAGCTCCCAGCAGCGACTGGATGCAGGCAGATAAGGCTTCTTGCGATAATCCCTGAAACACTGCCCTCTGCGGGGAAGAGGAAATCAGACCAACAAAAAAGGTGTCAGCAAAGCTTAGGCAGAATTTTAAGAGCTGCAGTTTGTGAACAACGTGCTTACCAGCATATAAACCTCCAGATCAACACAGCTACAGACATGTTGTCTACATGCAGTAAGACAGGATGGCGTGACACAAAAGGTTGCTACAAGCACTCAGGCTGGATACAGGTGCACTCTCGAGCACGCCTTGCTCACCCTCCAGCTCTGAATTGGCACCTGGGGAGCGACCTGGTGAGTGACACCTCACGCACTCACAGCTACCAGCACGAATGATGTTTGCTGGGTAACCCGACCAGACACTTTGTGTGCCAGGGAAACTGCCTGTGCTGTGCGTGCAAGTTATACCTGCAGTAGACGCAAGATCATTCGCACGTGTTTAACCTCAAGCAAACTCAAATTACCTCACATTTGCAACAGGTTAGTAAACAAACATGACACCTGCCATGGCCTGAGGGACACAGAGTAACTCAATAAGCTACAGCAACTACATCCCATGGTTGAACCAGCCGTAGGAACACAGCTCACCTCCACCAGCACTGCAATGCAGTACATGACAGCCCTGACTGCCCCTAGACTTGCCACTTCATTCATGACTTCTCCTATCTACGGGGCACAGGCAAGGGGCACCAGTTCTGCTAAAGTACCTCATGGGAAAAATAAATGATGCTCTGGGCAGACACACTATAAATGTGCCTTGCAAACAACATAAAACTGACCTCATCTCCAAAGGTCTAGCTGAGAACAAAGGCAAATACTCATCTATCTTTAATGAGATTGATATTTTAAGCAATAAAGCATTCAGATTTTCCAGCTTCTTTTTGAGCAATAGCATCTCAAATAACACCCATCAAAGATATTTTGAAATGCACTGTATGTATCTAATAAAGATACAACACATACAGAAAATTTTCCTCAGACACTTTTCAGCCTTTTATGCTATTAGGTGAGAGACAATAAAACAGATTCTAATGGGTAAGTCTCAAAATATGTGTTAAGTAAACACTGCTTTTGTTTCTGTTAGACATGAAGATTTCTACTGTCTTAAACTATGGAAGTTTCTCCTACATTTTGGAACTTGAAAAAATGTGCCACAAAAAAATTTTCAGAACATTTCCAAAATATAGAAGTAGTAGAGTCACCATTTTTAAGACCAGAAACATCACCTTGTCTGATGTCCTGCAAAGCACAAAGAAATACATGCATCCAGTAATTTCACCAGTAAAATCATTCTCTATAATTGACCCAGAACTTTCTATTCTTTCTTGTCCTATTCACTCAACTTTGGTGCGACCAGTATCTTGAACATCAGACACTGAATTATTTCTGTAATAGTAGAAGCAACAGATGTACAAATCAGTGCCATTTTTCTAATTCTACAAGTACAAAACTGTCTTGAAAATGATGACCTACATTTTTCAGTTCTCCTGTTTTACATAAAGATAGTAGCAAAAAGACTAAGAGATAAGAGGCTAGTAACTGTTCATTCCTAATTTATATTACAATATTTAGACATGGTGCTATACACACTTCATAACTTCACTTAAAAAAAAAGATAAAGAAATTTTTGCATACATCTATACATCTATACAGTTTGGAGAGACACACTAGAGTCCTTCTGACAGTAGGATACCACATTCCATGCAGATCTGCTGGTGAAATCGTGGTCTGGTGCCTGGGATTAAGGGATTCAGCTGAACCTGTGTAAAAGCAAAACACACACATGAAAAACTTGCTCACCTGTCCTTTCAACCAAAGCAGACTTTAATATCAGCTGCATTTACACAAAGACACAGTAATAAGACATTTTATTTTACCCAAACAGGTTAATTTTTTTTTTTCCATCTGCGCAGGTCCGTACTAGATTTCTGATGTGAACAGAACACATGGCTGTAAAAGACATGAATTTGCTTTCAGAGGTAGCCCAGCTCGACCCCTTTGAATGAGTTACTTTTACAGGCATGTCTCCAATGACACACACCTCCCACTCAGCTGAACAGCTGAAATGATCAAACAATTACTGAAAAAACCAGCATAGGAGAAAAAAGGGAAAAGACGGTTAGAGATCACAGAATTACAGGAACTGTGTTTTTTCCCCTTTGTTCAGGGGAAAAAAAAAATTCCATTAATTTTACTTCCTGTTTTCTGTTCTGCTGGGGATAATCCTACATTGATTAAACAGCTGCAGAAAATACAGGGTTTAAACATCATGTTAATAACTGCAAAAATAATGGCAGAAACTAATTTTGTCATGAGGTTGTTGCAAACATAAAAAAAGTGTTCCTCCTGCATAACTTTTGTAATAATTCTGTATGCTCAAAACGGATTTCACAACACCTGACAGACAGAAGTCTGTATTATTTTCATTTTGTCCCTAAATCAAAGCTAGGAAACAGCTGAGTCAATAGCATCAGAACTCGGATTTCAATTAGCAACCATTAGAAAAAGTGAAATGTTTAAAGTTTTACCTGATGATGGAAAAAGCACTTGTGAAGTGTTTATGTGATCAGTGCGAAAATTGTCTGAAATAATTCAGCAGTATTTTTCTACCTTTTGCAACTAAAAATTTATTGACACATTAACTGGAAAGCCTGTAAGATCTTAGTTGTCAGTTTGAGGTTCCTAGGCTATTTATTAGTCACTTCAACTACTCCTGCAGGCACTGAAATGAGAGAGGCACCTCTGAAGGGCAAATAAGCCCAAATATCTTCGACACATATCTTCAAATTACACCTTACAGGTTCCTTCCGTTTCCTGAATGCACACGAGATTTACAGGACTTGCAAATTCCATACACCTGGTTTGAAGTAAGATGAACTCCATTCTCAATAGGTTTTGTGGAGTTCAGCTAGAAACAGCCAAAAAGACCTTTGCAGGCCTTCCAAGCCAAAAGCAAGGAAATACCAGATAACCAAAAACAATATGAGAAACAACTGATAAAGAGATGACAAAGACGCTGCTGGTAAAATAATGTTGTACCATTCTGAACAATGGTAAAAAAAAAAAAAAAAAGATAAATTCTTAATAGATCTTAGACAACAATTTAAAAATCTGTAACACTCGAATGACTGGCATCAAAACCACCATATTTCATGGAATTTGATTCCAGTTAACTAATTTACAGACACATGGGTCACACAGCACATCTAACAGTAAGAAGCATCCTCAAGTACACATCTTGATGGTGGGGCTGCTTTGCAATGGAGAATACAAAAGCTCAGTTTCATACAAAGTACAATAGATGCTGTTGGCTGCAAAAGTAGCTGCTTCACATAATGGATTGCACTGGAAGCACAAAAGAAATGCCACCAAAAGAACAAGATTAAGCTGATTCTTATAAAAAATACAAAGCTAAGAACTTTGAGACAAGTTCACCTCTCAAAATCTCTTACGGATTTTTTTGGGAAAATAACCCTTTAAGATACGTGCAAGTTTCTCACAAATGGTTCAGGTTAATGCTCACTCCCCATGAGCTTTATGCATTAATCTGACAATATGAGATGTATTTCATACCAGATTTAGTTAAACTGCATGACTCGGGATCTTCTAGCCGAACATCTGAAAATGATGCTTCAGATGGCAGCTTCTTCTGTTCCTCTTTTAAACTCTGTGCAATTTGCTGCAAAGAAAATCACACAATAACGTTATAATATATTTTTTCTCCTTTATTCAAGCAGCCTTCCACTGCTTTGGTTATAACAGAGAAAAACATACTAAATTGCAAAAGCTACACTCAGCTCCCACTGTTTCAAAGACATTTATGAGAAACAGACAGATGTTTCCAAAACAGTGGCAGAAACCTTGAAATATCAATTAAGATTCACAAATACTACACAGATCTGTGTAAAGCACTGTTCCTTCCATTTTTCCTTTTTTTTTAACTGATCTCTAAACAATAATAACCTATGAAGCTACCTAGAAAGAGAAGCTCAAAATAGGGGAACTCAATTCAACACTCAGATTTTATAGAGATAATTTTTGTGATGGCTTTATTCCCATAAACGATTTGTGCAGATGGCCTGAAAATACTCTCTAGCTTATTCCCTGTGGGAGTTCAGCCCAAAGTTTTCCTCTAACATTACTCAACATTTCCACACTTCAACCTTTTTCACTACTTGGTCTGCTTCAAAGCAACACGAGGCAGCAAGAATAGGCAAAGAACTGCATTAATATTTGAGCAGAACAGCACAAGAAATATTTCTGCCTTGTGCTTTTAACATTTTAATAATTAATTTACTAAGACAGAAGGTCTCTCTAAATAGCAAGGTTTTGAGGTTTAAAAGCAATCAAGTAGCAAAATGAATCTCAAACCAGGCAAAAACTGGAGTCTTATGAGGACATATGAAGAGCAGCATAATTTCTCAATTTGGAATGAACTTTCTAACTGAAGGGCCATAGGACCCATGATAGAAAATAAGGCCCCATATAGACCAAGTATCTGCATTACTTGCCTAGAGAAGTTATAGCTAACATGAAAAAGATCTCACAATCATTTTTCAATCCAATTCTATACACACAATTTTAGCAACACAATAAATAATTAATTTAAGACCCTAAACCAACCAACTAAACCTGTACTCCTAACAGTTACACTGGTAAATCTTCTGATCACTAGTTGTTCTGAATGGAGGGATCCCATTTAGTGACATTTTGTGTGGTAGACTTCTCAGTTACTATTTTTGCTTTGTCTTCAAACGCTTATTAGTCCTTAAACTTTCAGTACAAAAGAGCATGAATTCAACAAACTCACTAACTTTAGGGTTTGTAAATGCTTTCCTAAAACACTATGCATGTCCCGTGTAATCACCAAAGCATAAACTGTAGCATAATAAAAGCTTTAGACATGTATAAAGACAATGTCATAGCATTAAGTTCACTGCTAAGAAGTTTCTCACACTGTTTTGTCTCTTTGCTCAAGAACTGAGCACAGTAAGGTACAACGTTCATTTCTTTCAGTGCACATAAAAATAGATTTTTATATATATATATATATATGTAAAGCTTCTGTGTTTAGATAAGTAATGCTCTGATTCTGAAGTCAAACAACAGCTTCTCTACCAAGTGGTCAGCTAGAAATAAGTCCTACAATTTTCAAAGCACCACCACTTCTTCTGGTAGCTAGATGGAAAGCAGAATAGAGCAATAAAATCTGGATCTTGCTGGTCCACGCTGGAATTGCCATTCTCAGTCAACTCAATCCTTTGACAGCTTGGGCCTCTTGATATAAAGTGAAGGGCAACCTGAGGGGGGAATCTTTACTATGCTTTACTGCTTCCATGCAATGCTATCCTTCAGCTGCATATCAAATGCATTTGTTCTAGTCAAAAAATAATTTCAAGTTTCTCATTGGCCACTTTTTTATTTCTGTGAGTTGCTTCATTTTGAAATCTTTCATCGATATAGTATTAACCTTTTAAAGTAAGAAGAATTAGTTTGATCCATTTCAACAGGAACATTGACTCAAAGGTTTCACAATGACTACAAAAATGGTTAATACTGATAAGAATCTGAAAAAGGCTACTGGAAGTTGTTGCTGACATCTTAAATTATCTGAAGTTGCAAGCAAGTCTCCCCTTACACTGCCTGAAGAAGTGTGCAGACATGCCTACCAAACACTAGTTGACCAGGAATTCTGAAAACAAACTTGCAGCTGTGACTGTCTAAAGCTACTCTTCAACTCCAGCTCAACTAGAAAATACACCGCTAATACCTACTACTTATGAATGTAAATAAAAATTTTAGGGTCACAATTTAATCAGCAGGTGCCAATTTGATAATGCCAGTAATACTAAATACACCTAAAAACTGGAAAACCCTGCCTGCAAAGCACTGTACTGCAGAATTGTGTACACTGCACATAAAAAGAAAACCAATCAAGGACAATAAAAAAGCTGATGCTATACCTCCATCATTTCCAACTTGTCAGGATAAGCGAGATCGCCCGGAGCAGGCTTGTAGCCTGTGATATCAGTCTGAATGTAAATATGTGTCCTATAGACAAGACGCTCTTGTACATCTTCTAACATCTGCTTGACACCAGCTGCAAATGCACCCAGTTGTTCAGCTGACAAAGGTAAAGAAAGGCACAAATTTGTTAATTACAAAACCAGCTAACAGAAACAAAAATTTGAAGCATCACATATAGAACTGTCAAAAACCTGCTTGCTGCAGTTGAAGTCAGACTATTTTTGGAACAGCAGCATGCAGACAAATTTGTGACAAAAAGGGAATTACTGAACTCCATGATGGCAGTTGCTTTAGCTCCCCAAATTTTGATTAGACTGTGAAAGTTCAACCTCACACTGATTACATCAGAGGCCTTGTCAGAATTAAGCATTCTAATTATTTGAGATGTGGGTATATTAAGTGGCATTTCGGTGAGAAAAACAAAGCAAGGTGGCTTCGGTTATATTACAGCCAATGCCTGTGGTGTGACTGCTGGGAGTTGATAACTCATCTACCTACCAGAACAGATGATCCAAAGCAGGTCACATACAACTTAAGAATTATTGTAGAAGCCCAAATTTAAGCAGTATGAAGACAGTCCTTAAGATTAGCCAAAAGACTATGTCAGCAAGTTTTTCCTCGTTCCCAACAGTGTTACAATTATACTTTCAGGAAAGTAAGCAGTTCTTCATGATTATTGGCACAGCTTCAGCAACACTGTGTGATATATCAGTACGATTTCTGTTTATTGCCAGGTGCAAGTTTAAGACTGTGAAAGGATTCCATTATGCACTGGTCATATTAATACCAGGTAAGGTCACTCCCATGAGACTTTAAGCTCTGAACACTTACACAACTCCAAAATCTACACCAGCTACTTAACTCCTCTGCTGAAGTTACAATTTCTAGTCTGGGAAACATGACATCAAGGAGAAACTAAAAACAAATCAGTTTGCATTCCTTTATTTTATCATCCTTATGCAGAAAGCTCTACATGGATGATGCATTAGCAGGGCCCAGTGAGGCAATTCATTAATTTGAAAAGTTAACTTAAATCAATCCTGCCTATGCACAGGGTGAATGCTTTCTTGCATTTGTACAATCTAGAGAAAACAGGACTAACATCAGTATAATAATTTAAATGATGCTATACACAGACCCCTAAATACAGACCTTTACTATAAATGAAAAAACATAACTCATTTTACATAAACATGTCAAAGATGAGGTAATGTTAAGATACACTAGAAAGAAAAAAACATCTAGGAATTTTTTTGCCTATGCAATTAAGTAATTTTATCAGTTAAGAAGACACTTAAAAACAATCTGTGAGTTACCATTGTTCTGTACATGATCTTCAAGCATCTCATTTTTGAGAATCCCGCAGAGTTCAGAAAGCGTCTCTAAGTGAATGACATGGATGATCATTGGCCTCAGGACATCATACAGTGAAAGACACAACTTCTCCAAGAGTTCACTGTGAAGTAAAAACAAAACAAAGCGAAATACTTTCAGGATCCCACAATACCAAAACAAAATTTTATCACAAGCATGGAGTATTTTGTGGCAAAGATCTGTGAAAGGAGGGTGAGAAACCAAAGCAACACGGTGCCACAGAAGACTCTAGAAAGGACTGTTTAAAACATGAATCCAGTATTTTCTACAGTCTTTTAAAATATGTAGGATAACAACTGCTTAAAAATGGTGGAATGTATTTTAATCAATATTAAAATTTCAAAAAAACCAAACAGACAAACAAAACCCCATACACACCAACCAACAACTCAACCTGTCACAAAGGGAAGATACTGCAAACTGATCTACTCGGCTTCTGTGTGAAGAAATCCTCCTGCTGAGCTCAGAATCCTAATCTCAATTTCTCCTTGAGAAAAGGTTCATCTGATTCCAAGCACTCAATATCTTATTAGAACCAGGAGGAAAAGGGATGCAGGAGGAGAGCTTAGCAACATTTTCTGTAACAACTACCAACACTGCAGAGCATACTTCAATCTAACTGAAGTTACGATATCAGTGCAATATGAAACACCAGAAATCCCACTTCAATTTATTTTCTTCTTTCATGTCCAAAGTGATGCATATCTTGTTAAAACACCAGTAGCACCCACTCTAGACATTTTTGCTATTCTCAATGCTCCATTCACTAATCACAGATTAAGCAATAACGCAATTGCCAGTAGCTGAAAATTCAAGTAAATCCCCAGTTAGACTTGGAAGTATAAACACCAAGAGTATTTAAATATTTATAGTGTGATAAAGATGCTTGGTTTATTGAACTTTTTTTTTTTTAATTCACAAAGAATGTCTGTCAATAGGACAAGAACACTTCTGTTCCTCTCAGAGAGCAAACAAAAACGCTAACAAAAGAATACTCACAGAAGAAACATATTGAATGTCTCTTCCTTTGCATCCCATAGCATTACAAGCAACTTGGTAAAACAGTAACTCTCCACGTTAAAAACAGAAACAAAGGAGAAAGTTTCACCAGCCTTATTATTAAATACAACACTCAATCTCAGATCTCTAGTCTTGGCTAGATTTTTGGTAAACTCTTTTATCTGTACATAGACACCTGGCTGTTATGTCTTCAGAGCACCTCAGCACTGCAGGAAAAAGCAAAGAGGCTATTTATTATGCTAAGAGAAACCTAATTAAGTAGTTACTATTTGAAATGTTTTTCTTAAAGTACTGTATTTAGATGTTGGCAAAAAAGAGGAAGCAAGTTCATAGGAAATGAGGTAACTACTTTCCACCAAGATTCAAAAATAATCAGAAGTCTGTTCTCATACTCGATGTGAATAGCACTAGTGATAAAATTTCTGTCTGAACATTTTACACTAATTTCAATTAGGGATATTTACTCCAGGGTTTGGACTGAGAGAGCTAAACTCTTAAGCCAATTTAGTTAGGTCAACTCAAATTCTGAGCATGTCCCACATGAGACCAATTTCTCAGGAATGAGAAAGACTGGTACTACTCTGGCATTGTGACATATCTCTAGTGGGGCTTTATGTGGTTTGGTTTTCCTTTACCTTTAGAGGATGGGTAGAGTAGTGGCCAATACGTTTTCCAGGTTACACACTTATTCAACTCAAAATGCACTCAATTTAAGACATTATAACACTCAAAACTAGTGTCTCAGTTATATTAATAGAAATACATTATTAAATTCACAGTAAGTGAACATGACCAACACAAATTTCAGAATTAAGTGTCATTATTAAAACATTTCAGGATATTGCATAAGGGGTGTAATCTATTCAATTGCTCTAATATTGCAGGTGTGTTGTAAAAAAATCCCAACACTTTTATAATGCAATTACTACGTGTAGCAACAACCTATCCCTCTTCTAGTCTAGGCAGAGCAGACACAGATACTGCTCTAGTCAGGCATTCACTACCCTGCCTTCAATTCAGCCCATACACAGGCAACATGCAAATATTCCCTGACAGTAAGGGCAGCTCACTAACTAAATCCTGTATGAAAAATAGCTGGAGTTCCTCAGCTTAATTTTACACTGAAGCAAATAAAAAGCATTTCTGCAACTGGCTGTGCAAACCATTGGCATAGGGGATATACAAAAACAGCTGAGAGCTGTAGCACTGTAAACTTCTACAGCTATTTTCAAAGTAGCTGAGTGTCTCTATCTCTTTCAGACCATCTAGGGAGCACTTGCATAGATTATTTATGGAGAATGGAAACTGTTAGCTTTGCTTGAAGAAAAAGGAAACAAACTTCTGATGAACAAAGTGATTAAGTCGGGTTTTTTTCTTGCTGGTTCTTACAAACCACTTCCACACAGCCCTATCTGCCATACTCTCTCTATATTCACAAAATTCACAGAATACTCTGAGTTGGAAGGGATCCACAAGGATCATCAAGTCCAACTCTTAAGTGAATGGCCCATACAAGGATCAATCACAGCATACTAAATAAATACAACATGCAGTAAAACAAGACCAGCATGTACCACCTACTCCAGTTTTGGTGTTGGTTTTGTGAAGAACTCATTGTAAAGCTGGTGTTCATCCTGGCATACATGGACCATAAAGGCACAACCACTTCGTACCTATATTCACAGAAATACCAATACTTGATTATTAAATTATTTTTCTTGCATCAGTATTACACATATTATAACTATATATCATATATTGCGTTATTGTTATTATAGCTATGATTAAATTGAAGCTTTGTAAAATTTAAAATTAATGAGATGAACTCTAAAACTATGGACTGTAAAGATGTTACTAGACAAATAAAAGCTCATTGTACAACTTCTGTCCTGTTTTTGTTTCTGAAATTTAAGTACCCACATTTTATGGCTTTTTTTTTTTTTAATCCTCCCCCCTTTGTGAGGTTTGTAACAGGATGGAGTTTGTACAGAAACAAAACATGTATTGCTTGAAAACATTAGTAAAACTTTAATGACCCAAAACCACAGACAACAGCAAAAATTTTGCATGTAAATGATTGAATTAAATAAGCACATTTTACTTGGGGTAGAAGCGATTAAAATATAACAAAACCCACATAACACAAGACTATTTTACCTACCAGAGCACAATGATCTCTGTTGTTCTGACTGGTTAATTCTGTAACAGTGCTAGCGATACTTGGACCAAGCAAGAGCTCCCTCTGGTCGAGGTAACATTGATGGATTTCATTAAGAACTTGTTGATACCTATCCAAGAAATTAGAACAGTAGCTGCACTCTGTAGATAATTTTCTGGTACACATAAAACGCATTCTAATACCCTCTTCTAAGTCTATATAATTTTGATTTTTACTTAAAAGTAAATATTTTCAAAACTTAAAATTGTTGAAGACAAATTATGCAGACATACTTACTCTGGCATTTTTTCAGATCTTTGCTCTACTTGTTCAATTAGAGTCTATGCAAAAAAAAAAAAAGGAAAAAGTATTATAGTACATTATTTTTCTGAAATAATTGGAAAACTGCTTGCAGTATTTTTCCATGAACAAATTATACAATCTTCGGATATTCACACTCGCACAATATGCAATCCTAGCATTCACACTAATAATTTCTAACCCCATTTTCATAAGTTCCTTTTCAAAAGTTAGTTACCAGCCTACTTACTCTGACTTTGGGAGCAGCTGCTCTGAATTTTACATAAAATAGCGTGAAGGCATTGTCAGAATTTGGCACAGCTGAAGGATCCTGAAAGAAGAAATGAGTAATTGGTTAGATAGCAAACTAATATATTTGGCTTCTAGTATATAATGGCCAAGATAATTAGGCTCTAAAACAGGGTCTTGGTTCTTTATGCTTACACTGCCAGTGGAACAGCTCTTTGCCACCTCCCACCAAGAAAGGCATGCTGGCTTCAGAACTCAAAGTCAGATGGAAGAACAAAACCCAAAACAAAAGTTTCAACCAACAGCCTCTGCAGCTGTAAGATTTTCAGTAATTATGACATTCTCCATTAGAGACAACAATTTTCTCTGGACCTGCCACAGTAGCACTGATTGTTGGTCCTTAATCTGTAGTAGTACAATGGAACAGAATTTCCCTTTTACCTGCCACTCCTAGGGCAGAGAAGCTTAGTTTCAGCTTGCATTCAAGCTCCAACTGGAATATCAAGTGTTGAGGCAGCTCCCTGCAAGTCCCCAGCCCAGCTGGGCAGAGCTTGAACTTCGACAAATTCTAGCACTAATGAAGCGGAGCAGAGACCCAATTTAGCCACTAAAGAAGAAGATTTCTTCCCCTTATCCCTACTGATGACATAGAGAAAAGCGAATGGCTGCCTTTTGAAACACGGTAGGGACAGGAAAACACTTCCACCTTTCCCACCGCCTACTGTCATCCCTGTGAGCAACCTGATCACCCATTTACAAACACAGACCAAAATCCCCCAAACACTCACATGTGAGTAAAAACAAAGAACATCCAGATCTCATCAGTCCCTTTCCAGTACTGACAAGGCCTCTTGTTTTGTTGCAATAGGAAATCTCACCAAAAAAACAGTTTCAGTACTGCACTTCTAGCAGAAGCAGGCACTAGATGTTTCAGAGAAATATGCAGAACATCCACAAAATCCCCACATACGTGAGAAGAAAGAGGTCATCTGACTGCTACAAGAGGTATCCTTCCTGACTTAAAACTCCTAAGTTGTAATTCAAATCCAGAAATCCAGTTACACACTTCTTTCTGTAAACATGCTTATCAGAGATGTTCAATTCTCTTTAAATTCAACTCAGTCACAGCAATCCATTGGCATCAAACCAAGTTGTGATACTTTTTTTTTATAATAAAACTTAGTTTTGTACCAAACATGAAAGATGTTCAATGCTAGTTAACCAAGATCTTCACTCCAGGAGTATTCTTTCGCAAGTTTCCATGAACACTATCTAAAATCCCCTTCTTCAGGGTCTGTCAGTTCTCAATTCTAGCATTGTTCAATTTCACTGGTTATCCCTCAGGACACCAAGTTTGCCTGAAACAGGACTGAGCACAAGGCACATGAAAATTATTTGAAGAATCGAAGTCGGTAGAAAGAGATATTCCTCTCTCCTTTCTCCAAATATTGTAGTACTCGACTACCAACACTTTAATGAGACCAAAAAAACCTTCCTACTCCCCTTTATGCCTAAATCTCACCGGAGCGAGTAAAAGAAAATACACCTAACTTTTCCCTGGAATGCTCCAGTATCACTGTCAACATTTTAAAGCAAAACAAAAGATATTGACAAAACTAGTAGGAACCTGTCACAGTTGTTCTCTGCAGCTACACAAACCACTGCAGAAAAATAAGAAATATTCAGATAACCAAGAGCACCCAAAAAAATTACTGGAATATAATACTGAAACGGTCATGGCACAAACTCAGTGTTGTGCTTGAACAATTCTCATCCTATGGTACCCAGCTCCTGTATACTTTCTCCAAATATTCCCTACAACCTCTGTCTCCAAAGCAATTCATCTCCAAAACAGACCCCCACAGTCCCCTATTTCTCTTGTGCACCCTCCCCATTTGGCAACAGAGACAGCAACGTGCACTTCTGCTGATTCAGAGCTACAGTGAACAAGCTGGTCCAGGGAAGCAAACTGTCTGGCCAGCTGGCCGCTGCTGCTCGAACACAGCCGTTTATCCATCCCTGGCTTTCACTAAGGTTACTGCTCACCTACCTCAATTCAGCTACTTCACCTTCAAATTCTATGATCTTTTAGTTATTACTATTTTGAAATCTTTTAGATCACTAGGTCTCAGTTATTTTTGGCTGAAAATTGGACAACCTACACAAACACCATAGCACTGACCTATTTTCACAAACACCTGCTTGACACCTTCCACCCTTCAAAAGATTTTAAAAAAGAGAAGAAAACTGTATAGCGTTACAATACACATTTCAGTACAGCTCAAGCTACCACTTCCTGATTCACTCTTACCCTTTTCATTAACTGGGTTGTGAGGTTCTGTAGTGTATTCACAGTGTATGTCTTGATGAGGTGCATAGCTTTAGAAAGGCATTGTTTAAACTTGTTCAAATATACAGGATAGTCTTTAAAATTTGGCTGAAAGAAATAAAAGAAACAGTTTTAAATAGAAGCAGTAAGAGTCAAAAATTTATCAAAACTTCATATACTCTTATAACTAGCTAGAAATGCTAGATTGTGCCAACTAAAAGCAATATTTTATAAAAATTAAATGGGATAATAAGCATATTCAGTAAAAATTCCCTAAATTTATAAACCATCATATTTGACTTTTCAACATATTTGGCAAAGAGAACTTTTTATAGGAAAAACCCCACAAAAATAGTACGAACACACAGTTTTGAAGATTTAGCTGAAACTAATAGAGAATTACTCACATGCGATGAAATATATGCAATACAATCATCAAGCTTAGCCAGCATGGGAATGAATCCTTCACTGTTCACGGACAGCGTAGGGGAATTCAATTTCTTTGGAAAACAAGACAAAGCATCATTGTAAGGAATCCAGGTACCTTACTGTTGGTGACAAAGTTCAAAAGATCGGTACATTTTCATTTTCTAAGATGATTAACAGTAAAATATTACTTACAGTGTTTATGTTTTCCAGCTCATTAAAGTAAGAAAGTTTCTGCTGAATGTTTTCAGCCAGGTCAACAAGTTCTGACTATTAAAAAACAATAAATAAAAGAATATCAGCATCCTAACAAGTAGCTTAAATATATATTTTTATATATCTAAAAATATATACATAAAATTATTCAACCTCCCTCTCAGCTCTCAGCACACATTACTGCTAAACAGTCCTAAATAACTTGCAACTAATCAAGTACAACAAAAGATGCAGAATACAGCAGTGCTCTCTTGCTCTCTCTTACCAGAGAATGACACATTACTCTCAGTAGTCTATTTAAAAAAATATATTCTACAGGTTTGTCAGTATTCCACAGGCACTACTGCATACAAAGAGCAACTCTGCCATCAGTATTGAAGAGAACAGTAGAAATCCTGCATTTCAGGATTGGAGTCTTAAAAAAAGTTCTCCCTTATCCAGCCTTACTAAAAACACACGTTCATTATATCACCTCTGGAGCAGTTCACGAGGAGAAAGAAAGTATCTGGAAAATAAGCTCACAACTTTAAAAGATCTTTCTTCTTGTGATAACCAGCTCAAAATTCCTCTATAAGTGATATGAATTGTTAATCTCAATACAGTTTGCACTTGTCAGGCATCAGTTATAAAAGCTGCCCTCAGCTAGCTATCTTTTTTGATTAAAGGATATATTGACACATACTGAACATTCTACTGCAGAGCCTGACACCCTGGCTACAGGTGAAGCACACCCAAAAAATGAGGTCCAAAGCGATTTGGAAGGATTGTAACCACAGCTCACAACTCTTCTCAGCCCGAGAAAAAGAAACTTTTGTTTAAGATGTCTTTTAAGTTCCCAGTAATCTTCCCATCAAAGATTACCTGCTCTTTCAAAAGCTGTTCACAGGCCTCATGCAGTGTTCCTGTCTTTGTGGACACAAAAAGATACTGTTTTTGCAGTGACTCCAGGTGCTGAAGGGCACTGTTCACATCATCCAAGATAGCATCACACTGCTCCTGAAAGCCAGACAAGTAATCCCTCATCTGTCTAGAAAAAGAGAATCAACAGATAACAGAAGTAAAATTTCCCTTTCTCTACTTGCAAATCCAGCTACCTGCAGGGACACTGCCACCACCTTTCCCTCTCTAGGAATAAAAGATCACTTGCATCAAGCAAGAGTGCACAATAAGCAGATGAACAGCAGAAATAAAAGAGTTAAAGGGTTTGGAATAGCCACTGCAGTAACTTCATTTCCCTGACACTCCTTATAGCAAGCCTTTCTAAAGCAGCAGCTTGCACCACAACAATGTGAATACAGTCTAAGTGGACAGCAGAAACACAGTTTTTTGCACAGTAGTGGAAGCTACTGTTAGCAGCCAAATTCCACCTGCCTTACTTCCAACAGGGGTGTTAATTTGGGTCTCTTCTTCTACACAATTTTCAGTTTCCCTTTAGAAATTACTTTTTCTCTCCTAAAGTAGCTGAAATTATCCAGAGGATTCAAAACTCTGAGGATTGAAAGAGGCTTGGTTGAAACCTAGTCTAATGTCACCAAATTTGTCTAAGGCTCAATGCACATAAAAATTCTAGACGATTACACTAAATATCATGTCAAGCATTCAGCTTAACTAAAGCATCATTTAAAGTGAGTTACTCCTGGATGTCAGCTAAAAATTCTACCCTACCACACACAAAGCAGCAAGTAAAACAATTCTCTGTATCCACGTGTTCTTTTACTGGGTATTCCTTTAGCATACAACAAGCAAAGAACTTACTTTCCCCCCGCCCCTGGCCTCCTGCAGTTACATGTTGACCATCCCATGAACCACTGCGCATCCATGGCACACCTACACACTCATGTGCCCTGCTAAGAACATGTCAACTGACAAAGTGCAAGGCTGCTACTCTTTTTTAAGTTCTTCATGATCTGATCATGAAGGGCTTAGTATATGTCTAACCCTCTGCTTTTAAGAAAAGTCATGTGTCCTCAAATGTCAGAGGAAGAGAAGAAGAAACAGCCCAAAAAAAAGCAGAGAAAAAACAGAAGAGGAAATAAAGGAGCACCTCTTTGCAGCCAAGTGCAAGTTTGTAAAGTCTCAAAACACAAGGCACTTTCCAAAAAAGCCATCAGCAGATTTAGCTAAGCCATTCAGCTGTACTTCAGACTCTCAAGGAATAAATGTCAAAGTCAGTGGGAAGGGGTTCTTCTGAGTCTGATAGGAAAGTCAGTTAGGCAAACACAGATGAGAATGACAAGTCTCCAAACTGGAGTTGAGCAAAGTGTCAAGGAATGCAGGGAATGCAGATACAGGATCACAGCCATAGTCACTGGTGAGCCAAATGATGAGAGCAGAAATGACTACCAGCCACATCTGCTTACACAGTCTCACCCTCAGAGGATGCCATTCCAATGGCAGCAGCAGTTGAAAAAGCACAGGAAAACTCTTAGACTGCATTTGTCTACAGCCCTGTCTATAAGCCAAAACGAATTTACATCTCTCCTAATATACTGGGCAGTTCAGAAGGAAAGCTGCGTCCCCTTTAACTACTCTGCCACAAGGGCAATGGCCTTCAGGATGGGAGTGAGGCACAGTGTCTTGGAAAGCTTCAGCTGCTCCAACACATTGCCCCATTCCCCACCAGCTGAATTTGAACACGTGCTGACGTTAATGGACAAAGTGAAGTCCTTCAAGCTTTGAACTGCTTATAGTGAAAGGAACTGAGGAGTAACACGTACCTATATTTGGCACCATCATCTTGATCCATCTGAGTTTGCACCTGAGCAAACCAGGAGAAGAACTAGAAGAGATTTCATGGTGTGAACAATATAGATACCACATGCAATCAATTTTAAAAAAAATTCCAATCTATGATCTATGAAATGAAGATGACCTTTTGTTAAAAACACAGATGTTTGAGAAGTCAATTATTAATAAAGGAAACAAATTCCTCACTGTAGGTCCCTCCTAACTGAAACATTCTATTCTATTCTTTCACTAAATTAAAATGGGAAAGACTGAATTTCATTTGGTTTTATTTGCACAAGAACAAGGATGTCACACTGGAAAGTGGGGAGGGAGCAGGACATTCTTCTACATTAAGAGCAACACCACCTTACTGAAGGGGTGCCTTACTCTCACACAGGACTCCACTCCAAATGGGAAAAGTATCTGTCACTTAAGAGCTGAGACTTTAACAATTTTTTCCCCCCACATTCCCCCTTATGCTTCTTGAAAACAGCCGTAAAATTTAACAAACCCACCAAAACCTAGGTGAGAGACACAGAAACTAACATAATTCTCTGAAGATTACGGCATCTTGGAGGTTATTCAGCATCACTTACCTGCTGTGCTGTTTCAATTCTTTCATCCTCCATCCCCAGAGCTGCAAATCCTTTCAAAAGGACATCCTCTGTGGATTCTGGCACCGCAGCCGTCAGCATAACAGGTAGTGACTGGGACGTCAGGCTGCACAAATCCTCAATTGGAAGCTGCTCACAAAACCCCAAAAGCTTTAGTTAGAGAACTCACAGAGAATTAGTCTATGCAGCTCAACTACAACACAGTCCAAAGCAACAAGATGAGAAAATTACAGGCATCTAATTTTGAAGAAACAAATGCAATGGACATTTATCTATCAATATGATTACCATAGAATCAGTAAGGCTAGAAAAGATCTCTAAGATCATCGAGTGCAACCATTACACCAACAACTACACCACCTATTCATTCAGAAACACCTAACAATTTTAAGTTAAAGTCAGAAAACACTGTACAGCATTTTATGTAAGTACATGTTTGTGTAAGAACAGAAACTGAAGGTACATGTATCTGACACTGATAAGTTAGACTTTATTTTCCAGTATAACTGGTTGTAACCCAGAGAGGTGCACTAGAAAAGTATCTGAGAGCACAAGAACTCAACTGACACAGAAGAAAAAAAAAAAAACCCAAACAAAAACTTATTGTCCATGATACATGGCAAGACCATTGCACAGGAATTGTCAGACTTTTTTGCTCAAGGAAAATTCAAGACTTAACACTGCCAGAATTCATTCAGAAGACAAGGAATACCTCTGCTGAATAGGAATATTTTTTAGCCACAATTATTTTGATTAAGTGACAAAAATATGGGAAAAAAAGTAACTTGAGACAAATTGCATTTAATTATGACCAGAGACTATTAATTAGCTTACATGGAAGAAATTCAAGAAGACAAATACTGTCATACACACTTATTTAATGTAATACCGTCTTTAAATAACATGAAAAGTTGGATGTTTTCAATTGCTGAGAACATCAGTAATGTAAAAACAGAAAACACTACTTAAAATACAAATTGGTATCTCTCTAGAAAACGACTTGCTTAGTAAAATATTCACTGCCTGGCAATATTAGTCCAACAAAGAAAGAAAAATCAGGATTTCAACTATTTGAGAAACTGATTGACAGACTGCTGCATGTTATTCAACTTCCACACACCTCTCTTCCTCACTTTCTAAAACAGGCAGGACCCTGGTAGTGGAGCCAGGGTTTCTCTCATGTCTACTACTGAGAAACAGGTAAGTCCACCAGACCCTGATTTTCCAGAATAACTGAGATGCCAATGTCCCAATCCACTGAAAAACTCAATATTTTGGCATTGCCATTGTCCTGACTTACAAATACAATACCTGCCCTGTTGCAAAGCTCGTTTAGATCCTTAAGAACGTCCTGTGACAGAAGCACATCCTGCTACAATCATTTTGGATGCCTGCCAATATTTACTTTATGCATACAATTACACAAGAAAAGAAACCAGGAAGAATGAAATGAAACAGCTGCATTTCTGGGAGGAATTATTTTACACTCCCCCTTTGCTATTTTGAGCTTTCTGACACTTGCTGAGAGCCAGCTTTCTTGATTTTATGGCACTGCATCTTGTGCTACGATCCTGCTCACATTGTAATGCCGTATTAAATGTATCAAATACGAAGCTTCTCCTGAAAAGTGCAGCTAAGGAATGCAAACATTCCATTCCACTTCCCTCTGTAGACAAGGGAGTATCCACAAATAATCACTTTGTCGGAGTTCAGTATTCTATAACTGGGCGAGAGACCACATCCTCTACGGTGTTGACAAATTATTAAGCTTTTCACTGCTATTCCTGGCTTTACACCCTGGTTGGATCGTCTGCAAGTCGTACCAGGAAATAACCCCGGCACCAGCAGCTATGCGTTGATGAGGATCAAACTAAGAGGACCAAAAGAACGCAGCTCCACGACTAAAGCTCTCAATTTCAAGAGGACAAACTTGGATGAACTGAGGGAAGCAGCGGGGGCAGGCTCAGGGATGCTCAGGCGAAAGCTGCCACCGCTGCCTATAAACCCCGCAAGCCAGGGCCGGCGGCAGGCACGAGGCGCCTCGGGAAGGCAGCAGGAATAGCGAGCCCTCCCAATTGCAATCGTCGGGACGATGCAGAGCGCAAAGCGCTTCCGAGCCCCCGCACCCCGCAGGCCCGGCCGCTCGGGCCGGCCAGGGCCGTCACCGCCGCCCGCCCGGCGACGTGGCACCGCGGCCGCTCCCGCCCTCCCCCCGGGCCGGGC
>VZRE01000210.1:568130-605823 GCA_013396775.1 Cephalopterus ornatus | reverse complement strand
CCCCACGTGGCTGCAACCTCCTTTCAGGCAGCTGTAGAGAGCGATGAGGTCTCCCCTGAGCCTCCTCCAGGCTCAACACCCCCACAGCTCCCTCAGCTGCTCCTCATACAACTCGTGCTCCAGACACTTCACCAGCTCTGTTGCCCTTCTCTGAACACACTGCAGAACTTCAGTGTCCTCCCTGAATTGAGGGGCCCAGAACTGATCGCAGCACTCAAGGTGCAGCCTCACCAGCGCCGAGTTCAGGGGGACAATCGTTTCCTTAGTCCTGCTGGCCACGCTATTTCTGATACAGGCCAGGATGCCACTGGCCTCCTTGGCCACCTGGGCACACTGCTGGCTCACGTTCAGCCAGCTGTTGATCAGCAGCCACAGGTCATTTTCTGCTGGGCCACTTCCCAGCCCCTCTGTGCCCAGCCTGTAGCACTGCGTGGGGTTGCTGTGGCCGAAGTGCAGGACCTGGCCCTTGATCTCGTTGAACCTCCAGGCACAGGCAGCCCTGCAGTGCTCCTGGGCAGGGACCACCACGGCCATGGCTCTACCAGGGATACCCGTGGGCAGTCTGGCAGATGACTCATTCCCTGCATTCGCTGAAGCCTTCTTTCCCAAGGTGGCAGAGGTAGAGAGCCTACAAGACAGCCCTGGAGGTCACAGTGCCTCCCTCCAGGCCACCCTGCTCTTCCCGTGCTCAGCCACATGGAAACACTGGTGTTAACAGCTGGGTCTGACTGCTGCAGCTGTGCCAGTGATCCAGTTTAATCTAACATGGCAATTAAAGGCCTCTCAACAAGTCCTCCACTGTCAGATTTGCCTTGACTGTGCCGAACCAGTGGCTGCCACCGAGAGGACACCCCTGCATCTGCCTGTCCCTTCCATGAGCTCCAGCACTTCCCTAGCCCACAGCAGGGAATCATCATACCCTTTCCCACACTAGTGGCTCTCCCTCAAGAGTCAGGACAGCACTGAGGCAGTACAGGGTGGATAGGTAAAGACAGACAGCCCTCCATTTTGACAGTGCACACAACACATCAGCACCCAGCTTCCTCATTATGGGACTCATTTTCTGCATCACCTTGTAACCAGAGCTGCTTTCTCCATCACACACCAGAACCTGCATGCCTGCAGAATTCAGTTCACTTCAGAAACTGCTCCTGTTATCCTTGGTTCACTGTTAGCTTTTATAAACTTAAATGTTTTATCATTACACACTAAATCCTAAGATACATCAGAATTAAAGAGCTTGAAAATAGCTTGTGGTCTTCACTGCAGTAGTCACCTTCAGCTGAGATCCTGAACTCCTGTTTCACTGTTTGGATGCCTTTGGTGCTAAGCAATTAATTCCCAGCCATCTTGTACAGCTGTCCCACAGATTAACTGATACAATGCACTCTCACCCTGTCACTCCAAACTGGGAGATTCCTCTGCCCCTCAGAGCTGGTCCATCATACTTGTCCTACCACACCTGAACTCTAGAAATCCATTTTGGTAATAAATGTAATAAACTTATTTTGTTGCTACACAAAATATGCTGATTGGTCTGTTCCAGACCATGCAGTTTTCATAACACAGTGGGAAATGGTGTTTCATTTTAGCCTATGCCAAAGAACAGTGAAAACCTATGGTTAATGCATGTTGTTCAGCCAGTAAGTTACAGGAACGTAAGCTTTTAACTACAGCAGCTTTAGTCCACCTTGGCTAAATAACCAATAGCACCAAACAGTTCAATGCCAGCAACAGCTTTCCTTTGTTAATCGAAGTATTTGAGCCCCAGCCCCCTTACCATTCAAAATGTAGAAATTGAAAGCAGTTCAGAGTCATTACATAATGATTTTAACACTTTTAATAAGCTTAAAAATGTCATACACTTTGCTTATATAGTGTACAAAAATATTTACAAGTCCTTCTATTAAAGCACAGAAAGTACAGAAACAGTTGTAAGGAAAACTACTGCACATCAACATACCCATATATATATAAAACATTGTACCTTAGGAAAGAAAGTGCCTTGTGCATTTAAAAATCCATTTGTGAATTCAAAATTAGTAATTTTAAGTGATTATAACAGTTTTGAAAGCGCAGTGAAAATTCTTGAAGTGGAATGCAGGATTCTATGAAAAATGTGTAAAAAATTAACAGAGTGCCACAAAAAAATCTAAACATGCGCATCCTGATTTGCTACCTGCTGTAAACACAGAAGGTTCATCATATGAGCTGCATCTCACCATTCCCTTTCCTGGAATCAAACAGCAGCATTTAATAAGAATGTAGCTATTTAAAGGCCCTGAAGTTTTGATACACGCTTAAGCCTAAAGGTAATGTTTTATAAAAGTGGTGGTTGATTTCTGCATAAAGTGTTTCCCTGCATGTAACAGCAACTTGAGCCTCTTTGGTATATGAAAGTGTTCGGTAGTTTGGGTGTCTTTTTAAAGAAGGAAAACAGTCTTTACAGAAGATTTACCTTTCAAGGGGATAGTTCTTTTCGCATAGACACCTACATGACACACTGAACTGCTCAGTGCACCTTTCAGATGACAAGTAACAGCCAGTAACCAGTACAAGTACTTCTTTCCAACAAAAGAGGCATGGAAAGTTTCTCTGTAAGATCAGGAGATGGGCATGAACTTGTTTGAACTTCATTCCTACTTGCAATTTACATATGAATATCTTGAAGAGTCACTTGTGCTGAAAATCATCATGATACACTGGAAAAAACTTTCTTCAAGCTATGCAAAACTGCCAACTGTAGCAACCGCACTTGCAAATGAAGCTGGATTATTCCCAGCAGATTACACAGACATCTAAGGATTTAGAACACAGGAAAGCTCTAAAATAAGAAGCAGATTTTATACTGCAGGAGGTATTTTGCACTGCAGTAGGTATTTTGCTGACCTGAAAGCCTGAAAAGATGTCTTGTGACACTTCCAATTAATTAGAAGCTTTAAGCTTTTACACTCAAATTGTATACACTTCTGAAAGCACGAAAAGCCCAGCTCCTTGCTACTGCCTATCTTTTAGAAAAATCATTTTTCCTTTACAGAAATCTGTTTCCTTTCCTTAGAGAAATACAGAAGAAAAAAAACCGTTCTTTGCCTCTTTAAAAAAAACTGCATGAGTCTGAACAGCATAAAGTTGTGTTACAGATCTTCTCATACAAGAACACTGAAACAGTTGACAGAGGGTATTCCACCATGTTTGGTTCAGCCTAGAAAAATAGTGCACATCATCCACTGAATCACACAAGCCATGGTTACAGGAGCCAGTTTGCCTTGAAATCACTTCCACATTCTTCTCACTCAGCAGTCTTGCAGTGACCTCTTCCTTTGGCCAGCAGCTCAGACAATAAAGAGCAAATACACAAGACAAGTTGCACATTGCTCTAAACTCAGACAGTACATGAACAGAATTCAGTATGCAGCTCAGCATGTCAGGCATCCAATTTCTTCAGCTGTTCGTATGTCAGAAAGAACTGGGACAGCTGATTGAGGAAAACTGTTTCCTGTTCATGCAGTGCAAAATGGTCACTTCACTACTAAAGGACAGCTGTGTCTGGTGAAATTATGTTCCACTCTTTGTTCCCTCCTATGCCATGCTGCAGGTCGGCCACTTTTTTTACCCAGTACTAGGCAGAACAATGAAGCTTGCTTTAAGGCTGATGATGCCAATTATCCTATCTCTATTCCACAGGACTGAGGAGAATAAGAGTCTTTCTTCACTTAGCTTTGAGGGGCTATGGGAGGTTTGTTCATGGCAAAGAAACATTACTGCCAACCCACTTCCCAGGGCTCTGATCAGCTGGCTCTTGGAATAAAACCAAAATTGTGCGAGACTAAGCTAAGCAAAAAGACTGCATCAGTAATTGCCAACACTTTCCCCAGTTCTGGAAATAGTCCCCATTCCTAACTCATCTGGTCAATTTTATTTAAAACTAGGCTCAAAACTAAGGAAATGGGCAGCTATGACATTGGAAGAACAGAGAATTATTTTGCAAGATCACATTTTAATATTCGCTCCATGTGAAACCAACCAGCAGCAGTTGACTAAGAAAACCTGTCAACTACACAATTTCCTATTCATAAAAAGGGAATATCTGTGCTGGCAGGACACTTTCCACACCGAGTATTCTGTGAAAAACAATACTTGCTGTTGTATGGCTAATTTAATAGTCTTTGAAAAGGATACAATGATATTCCAAGGACCAAGTCTTAACCAGTTTGGCCAAAACCCTTTATATAGAGCAAAAAAGCCTTCATTCTTCCATGTCTAGGAAAAAACAAACAAACAAACAACAGAATAAGAACATACTTATGTAATTCTTTATTAGTGAGAAATCTAGACAGCATCTCAGCTAACAGGACTATACCAAAAAAGAGGAGGGCTTAGTCCTATAACCTTCATTTAAACATATTGTATGATGAGACAAAGAAAAATTTCACTAGATAAAACCAAGATTAGTAATGCCTGCAGCATTATCTGGCAGGTGAAGTTGCAGTCTGTGCAATTCAGCACCCAACATAAAATAATCCAAATTGTACTCATGGACTTCTTCCCATGCAAAAAAGAAAAAGCCTTGCAGAGTTCTGCATGTAAGCTTGTAGCTCATATTGGGCATTCCCTTGAAATTTTTCAGTTTGCTTTACAAACTTCAAAAAATTTCACCAGACAGTGACACTTGGACTGTTCAGTCAACAGCTGGACACCAATATCTTACTATCCGTTCTTCTCCATGTAAAAGACCGCCATGCTCCCACCTCATACCAAATTTAGAGATTTAAGAAACCAAATCAAGTAATCAAGATCAGAGATTGACCTTGCCTCTGGCTGTACTAGGCTTTTCATTATGTAGTAAGCAAAAAAAAACAAAACCAAAAAACAACCAAACATCTGTCTCAGAAGATTTTGTTCTTCATTTCTTATCAGCCTGAGACAGCACAACAGTTTAGTAAGACAGAGTGCTGCTGAGAGCTTTAGTCTCCTCATCCAACCACCAAAAGGAAGTAAGGGCCTGTAGCAGACACTAGCTTTCTTCCTGCCTTTCTGTCAAGACAGTAGATACTTTCCACACCAGGTGCGTTACTACCAGTATAGTCCCTTTGAGAATTATGGCAAAAAGCATACCTAAGTTACTAGGATGAATTTCTAAGGAAGCGGAAGAATTGAGCTCTCCTCCAAAACCATTGATTGGTGGCAGCAGTATTTATGTTGATAATGAATTACTCACTTGTAACAAGCAATCCAAAGTGCCCTTGTAGTTTGAGTGTCCCCCATGTTGGCTTCTCTGATTCATCATGCGTGTTCTTACAACATCAACTGGGTTGGATGCAAGGGCTCCAGCTAATCCACAAGCAAAACTTGCACTAATGAAAGAAAGGTTTAATGAAATTTGATCTACCACATTTAAAGATGCGTAAGAATTCCCCTTCCTCAGGAAACATGCAGAAGTAATAGCCGTGTAATGCTTTTAGTTAAAAGTTACATCAGCTAATACATATGAGAAATAGATATTTACTATAAAAAGTGGGTTTTTTTGAAGACCTGCTATGCTGCACTTACACAGTATGCTTAAACAGATGTTGTGCCCCTGTGAATAATATCTAACTGGAACTTTGCTAGCAAATTCGAACCTCAGTTTGCACAGCTGAATGATTCAGACCACCCACAAAACAAATTTCCATATTTCAAAAGAAAATTAAATCCAAGTCCTAAATAAAATTAGCTTCCATGCTATGTGCTGCCATTTGAGATGTTATTATATTAAAAGTTATGAACACAACAGAAGTATATCTACATCTAGACTGATAACAGAAAAATCAAAATACTCATCCCCCATAACAAGAATTAACCAATGATGAACTACACAAACAGTTACACAAACTTACAGGAAGTGAGTATATACTGTGTCTCCCATAAATCCAGACATCATTATGTGCTTCTTGGTAAGGTCATACACAGGCAGTTCCACTCCAACAACAATAGCAGCTCTCTGTGCTGTCAGTGATACTCCCTGGCAAAAGAAAGGATATAGCCGAGGTTTAAAGTCAACCTTTGTGCACTATCAGAAAAGCTGAGCTCTTAAAATACAAAGTGACACACCACAAATGTGTTAAGAACATTATTAATTCAAATAAGGCTAATTAATACAAATCGTAGATGTATGTGCTCCAAAACCACAAATTTGAAACAACAGATAAATCGTTTATCCACAAGGAATGGTGATTTCATTTCCTTTATGCTATTTCCTATCTCTGCTTAATATCTCAATTCTTGCATCCAGTCAGCTAAAGCACCAAAAACTGTGTTAACTGACTACTAACTGAAAAACTGACAAAGTAAGGAAGATGAACAGAAAACAGGAGATCAAGAAACTCTGCAGAGAAAAGCACACTAATAGAAAAACATTTCTATTTCCAGCTGTTTCAGAACAATTGGCTATTTCGTGTCTTCAGTTGTTATACAGTCATTTACTGTAACTGCCACAAGAGACAATCTGTAAGACTGAATGTGAGAATCCTGAGACAGAGGGGATGTTCATTAGTACCTCTGCTTCCAGTGTTCTTCAGTATATGTTTTAAAAAACAGACAGAACATACAGGCGTCATGCAAAAAGTTGTTGAGCTAGTCCTAGAGCCAGTCACCCTAATTGAAGCCCACGTTTGTTTTCCCTTTTCTAAGCGGCAGCTAATCCCTGAACACAAGACTAGCAGTAACCCTTCATCTAAAAGCACTGGGACACCAGTACTGAAGCAGTCATGACAAATGACATACATATTAGCTCCTCCATAATTCAGCTGAGAATGCTGTAGAAATACACGAAATTCAACTGAGCAAGAAAGTGTACTTAAACTGCAAGATATAGTTAAAAAAAAAAAAAAAAACCAAACTTGCCTTCCATAATCCTTTAGTGCCTTCCTTTTGGTAGATCTGTATGAAGTTGCCCATCATTCCTCCTTGAATCACACTACCTTGAGCTTGCATTCTGATCTGAGATTCATTTGAAGACAAAACTCAAAGGTAAACATTTTTCAAAAGACAATCAAGAAAACAGCTTAATACAGTTTTGTTATTAAGTCACAATTTTAAGCAGTAAAGTCAATTCCTTTTGACTATGAATTAAGAGCTGTCATTATCATAACCATAACGTAATCTTTCACCTTAACTACCCAAATGCAGCTGCTAATTTTGAACTAGCATGTGGTAGAATTCTTGGCTGCATTAAGCTGCTTCTATTTCTGTATGGGCACACTTCATTTAGATTAGACTGACAGACAGGTTCTGCAAAATGTCCTTTACAGTGTTCTCACAGGAACATGTTGAAATGAAAGGTTAAAATATTAATGTTTCAGACAGTGAGAAGCATGGTTTTTGACCCTACAGATTTCTAAGAAAGCCCTTAGAAACCTGCCACGGTAACTTCCAAGTACGAGTTTGGCAACAAGCAACTTGGTAAGTGGACATAATTTTGGGAAATAAGTAATTGAAGACACACTTGAAATACAAGCTTATATTTGAAATGCCACTACATAGCCACAATAGCACTATGAAGGGTTAAGTTTTTTAGTAGTTTCAGGAGAAAAAAGTTTTCTTGACTTTTTCTTTTTAAGCAGCTATTTAAGTCACAAGCCCCAGTTTTGTAAGATAAATACAATCAACTCTTTCAAGTAACTGACTATCATTACTTCACAGATTATTCTGAGTTGGAAGGGACCCACAAGGATCGAGTCCAACACGTAAGTGAATGGCCCACGCAGGGATCAGACCCACACCCTCGGTGTTATTACCACTATGCTCTGACCAACTGAGCTAAAGTGACAGATTTTTAAAGATATGGTCATTTCACCAATTCACTTTAAAAGACTGATGCTGGAACACTATATCCATGGAATATAGGATTGCAAAGCCTCTCTGAAGGGTTAAAGAATCATACAGTCCAAGTAGCACTCACTGAATTCTTTCCTCTGAACTGATCTTCACCTATCTTGAGCTCTAGAAACATCCTAGTGTAAAACAGTGTTAACAAGAAGTACAGATGAAATAGGCAGTGTGGCTTCCACACAAACACTACAGCATGAAAGTCAAAAAGAATTATCATATATTATTCTCTCACAAAAACTTATATGTATCCAACTACTTCCCCAGCCTTCAGTTTCCTCATGCATACTTCCAAATAATTAGTATGGACCAGAAGGAGGTTCCAAGAATTCAGGATGTTACTGATTTTTTTTTTAAAGTTAAAAGATGAGAATAAATAGGGCTACAAAACAAATCCTATATTCATCAGGACATTCTGCATTTCCTCAAGGAGAGGACAAAAACTAAGGACAAACTCTATATAATTACCTTTAGGACATCTGTAGGGTTGGCAATAGATGATGAGATTACTCCAGAAAGAATGCCACACAGAACATTTATCATCAGCGTTTCATCTATTTCGCAAACAAAGAAAGAGAGTTTAGCTGCAGATTTGCAAATCTTAAGATGCATCAGGGCAGGATGATGTCTCCCCTCCTTTAACCAGAGAGTGGCAGTTACAGAAGCCTTAAAAACTGCTCTGACAAGTTATCCTTGCTGACTCATTTTGTCGTAACTAGTACAAGGAATGTCTTCTCATTAGACTTCTTCAAACTGCTACAGTATGATGCCAAATGGTAACAACCAACTTCAAGCAAATCACTCCCCAATTAAATGGAAAATAACCACTCACCTTCTGGATGCTCAACAAACGTTCTCTTTAAACTCTGGTAAGTCCCTATTTTTATGGTTCCATATGAAGCTTGCCGTAGCATTGCAGGTGCAATCCTATGAAAACAAAACAGCGATAATGCTTATGCTCGAGATCGAAAAAACTGATCAGCAGATATTTTCTAGAGCAGGAGAGACTGAACACAAGATACCTACCAGAGAAAGGTTGGTTCATTTAAATCGACAATTTAAACTCATTACAGAAAAAACAAGCTTTGGAGCTTTTTTGTTTGTTTGTTTTAAATAAAGCCTGCAAGAACAGGAATAAACTGTGTAAGGATTACTATTAGACCATATGCCTCAACTTGTGATCTATAAAATAGCTGGCATGTCTGAAATATAATTCCCCACGATTCTGTATGTTTTGAAGGAAAGTATGCTCATCTATATACAAAGGTTAATTCAATTTTTCTTCTGCAAGATGGAACAACCATAGCAGCACTGTAGAGAATAGCCGTTAGCTATTTTTTTCCAAGTAGATTTTGTTGTTTGTTTGATGGTTTTTTTAAAATACAAAATTCTATTGCAGAGTGCAAACACTGAAGTGATTTTAGCTTGGTCTTTCAAATTCCAGATTAAGGCTAACCAAATACCTTCTAATTCTAAAATTCAAAAATTCACACACAATGGGCTTATACTGATCAATAGACTGTTCATAAGCCATTGCTGCAAGTCAGTTAATTTTACCCAGAGTATAAGGCTTTCAATCCTTCTTCTCTGCATATTCTGACTAGTGCATGCACCATTCCACGGTAGCGGATCTCTTTATATTTGGCATCATTAACTTGACCTTGAACCTGGAGACGTGTTTTGGTCAGATCAATGGGGAAAGTAGTTTAAAGGAAAATCAGAGAGAAAATTAATTAAGTACTTACCTAACCAAAGACAACAAAGAACATCACATATGCAACAGCAACCTTTCTTATGTATCAAAATATATATATTATAAATACTCCCACAGGAAAGAAGTCTCTTAGCACAACTTTCTTTTAAACAAGTGGTTCATGCTGTATCACCTTGTTTCCTCTAAAAGCTTGTCAGAGGCCTTACCTACTCCCTGTGTTTACATTCTCCATTCACTATATTTTCAGGCAGCATGGTATTGCCCAGTTGTAAACAGCCACACTGAATAGGACACTACAGTCACAATCAAGTACAGTTTGCATGTGCATTCTACCAACACCTTTGAAGAGCACATCACTGAAGGCAAATAAATTCCATAGGTAAAGGAAAATCAGAGAGAAAATTAAAAACAAAAAACCAAAAAACAAACAAAAAACCCAAACAAACAAACAAAACCAAAACAAAACAAAACACCCCAATAGCAACAGTACCTATTGCTTTACTAATGCTATGTTCAGTTCATGCTCTCCATGCTCCCTTTATGGAAGGGTTTAGAGAGCATATCCTTGCAGAGCTTATCTTTAGGAAAAGGACCACCTACCTCAACATTCAATACTGACCTAAGCACCAACAGGAACCAGGATTAACTACATCTGTTCTAACAAGGTTTACCAGACACACAAAGCTGTTGGGAATTGTTTGTCTTCCCTACAAAGCTTTTGGTATTATTGGCCATGTTCAGTCAAGTCAAATAAGAGGTTTCAAACTCAAGTTTGTACAAGTTTCGTAAGAGACAGTAGAAATCCTTCCCTGCCCTGGAAACATTCAAAGTCAGATTGGACAAGGCTCTGAGCAACCTGATCTAGTTAAAGATATCTCTTCTCAGTGCAGGGAGGTTGGACTAGAAGAGCTTCCAACCCAAACTGTTCTATCATTCTGTGAAAACAAAATAGTAGTTTTATGTGTAATTTTATATTGCATCTACTTTACTAGACAGAATTCCCATGAAAGTCAACCACATGCCCAACTATGATCTGCTACTACGAAAATCCACATTTCCTTTATTTTCATGTACATGCCTTTCAGATATGACTTTATAAGGATGTAGATATTCTAGGTTAGTCTTTAGAGTAGGCCTAGAACATCGGATGCACCGTGTCACTACAGCAATTATTCTATGTTGCTCACAAACTGAACTTAAGTGTTCAAATCTAATCAAATCTAGCTGCAGCAAAGCAAAAGCTGTATTTACTCATGACCACTAAGAACAGATCAAACAAACACCAAATAATAAAAGGCAAAGGCAAAATTTGTATAAAAACAAGACTCACAAGGGATGAGGGTTTACAGACACAAGTGTTCTGACATGGTAACACAGCTCAGAGCAGATCTTCAGTCAGCGTTACACAAAAAAAACTCCTGTGCTGCAGACCTCCATAAACTACTGTCTCACTGATAGCCTCTAAAACAAACTTGGTTCCATGCTATCTGAATAAAGAAAGTAATGTGAACAGGTAAAGGAAATGCTTACCACATTCTGCAGTGACTGATGCTAAACCTCCATAGATAAAGGGCTTCCAATTTAGTGCTGGCATTATGGGTTCCTCTTTCTGTGAAATAAGAGGATTTTATGCTTCTGTAAGTACATGTTATACATGCTAACACTTCATAAAATTTTGTGCCTGGTCCACTTTAAATGGGCCTTTCAAACATACTAAGGGTAAAAAAATATGTAATATCATCGACAATTGGAAGAAAGAAAGGAATACTGTACAAAGGCATCCAGGTTCAAATCAATGTCTGCTACATATTTGGGCCACCACTCTCCTCACCATGAAAGGTTAAAGCAGTTTGCCTCCCAGGCATGATGTTAAGGAGCACTGCAGTGAATAGCCTCCAAGGATTATTACCAAGCTGAACTAGTTTGACTACATCCTGCAATTGAATGGAACTTTTAAGATGGTCATGACAAAACTTCCTTTTTTTCAGTTATCAGCATTAACACGAGCTGAGCTGGTACACTTGGACAGAAAATATCAGTGCACATGCCATTTTGCTTCCATTAAGACCTATTTCTGCTACCAGTGTTGATAATATTCGTTCTTGTGAACATTACAAGAAAATAGTGTAATCAGGTGTATAAGGCATTGTACATAAAAAAGGCTGCTCTAACTTAAAGGTCAGTTAAGTGACCTCATGATTAACTATAACATATGCTTTGCAAGATGTTAAATTATCTTAGAAAAAAATAGAAGAACTAGCCCAGCCAATACAAGATTGCCCTTCCCAAAACCAAGCAGGTCTGTCCACAGCTTATTTTTCCCCTTCTTCATAATATAAGTATTTTCCCATTTTCTATAATATCCTCTTAAACATTGAATTCTACAGTTATCTTTCACCAATTAATTTTATGGGAAAATTGTACTCAAAAAGATTTCCCTTGGCACTTACATTCTCTGTTATTTTGTTTATTCACCTGTACAGCCCAGCTGGAAAATATCACAAATACACCAGTTACTTTTTGTTAGCCTTTTGTACAGGTGAACCTTCTTTAGTCACTTCCTCTAGAAGTGCCACTAATCCAGCATCCAAATAAAGTTTCAGAAGTTGCAGACACTCAGCATGCCTGAGCAGTTTCTGCAGCCCTGGTTTTCCTTTTATCATCTTTACTTCATGAAGAGTTGCCTGGGTCTTCTGACACACAGCACAATGAAACCCCAAAGCACACAACTTCAAACACTCAACACCTATGTGCACAGAAACCCATCTTACTCTTTAGACTGCTGCAAAGAACAACACTGATGTAAAAAATAGATAAACAAGGAAAAGGCAACTAAGGACACCCTTCTATACTGCCAAAAAGAGTGCAGTACAGAGGTCATCTATCACAAATACCACAACACTGATAAAAGTAAAATATATCCTTTTTCTGTTTGTTTTGTATTTCACTCTGCCTAGGCAGGGGAGGCTACTCACTTTTTCTATCTAATTCTGTGCACTGCCACATAAAGTTTTCAAACTGTGCATATATTTACTAATATTCGTTGAAGCTTCAATATACACGTAAGATACCCTAATGCAGAAATTTTATAGGGCACTCTTATTTGACATATCCCAAGGTGAAGGTCAAGGTCTGTACCTCTGAAAGTCTACTAGTCTCCTCTTCTGCTAATATGGAAAACTAACTTTTATGAGTCTTTCCACTTCTATCCTACATCCTTCCTTCTAGCTTTCCTTAATTTAGAAAGAAGTAGGAAGAAGAAGGAGAAATTAAAGCAAAGAGGCAGAGCTGATGACAGAGGAAAAAGAAAAAAAAAACAAAACCAAAAAACACACCAGCCAGTAATTTCGTCCCATGGCCTCAGCTGTTTCATTTTCCGTTCATTTTCCGAATTCCTGGTTTGCTTCTTACTCAGAATTTCTTCCCTATACCAATAAAAACAATAAGCGTCTCCTTAGAAAAATTCCGTATCAGGTGAGTGAGTGGCAAACCAGTTAAAAACGGAATTCAGCCATCACTGCAGGAAAAAATTAAAGTCTTCAGTTTTACTAGAAAGATACTGTCTTTATCAAACATATATTGTTGTTCCCTGAACATCAGTGATGACAGAGGGGATACTTGCTGGGTTGAATTAATACAGAGATTCATCCACGTGCTTTCTGCAAAAGTCATAAGCAAGTCTGCTTGCTTTTAACCACAGCGTGACCAGAAAAAACCAAAACCCCGGCTTCCATAAAAGAATGCGTTGCTCCATATTCCCCTGTTGGGGAACAAGCTTGAAAAGTCACGTATTGAATTCTACATTGGTTAAAAACATTGTTGCTGTATTAAGCGCACGGCATACTCCAGCTTATCGTAGTTTTAGCTACTTAAAATGCGTTAGGCTCTAGGGAGGCAACAAGGACTGCAGAAATAACTGCACGCAGAAGATGGTCTCCCACCGCACCACGACCTGAGGGGCAGCAGCTGCCGCCTCCCCACTCACCACAGAGGCCTCTTCCACCCCCGCGACCTACTGTGCCGATCCCCACACCTCCCTGGTCCTGATCCCGCTCCCCGATCCTGCTCCCTGCTTCCGCGGCGGCTTTTGGGGAACGCGGAGCTCCGCCCCGGGGCGGGCTCGCCCGAGAGGCCGAGCCGGCCGGGAGCGGGGATGGTGGGGATGGGTGTATAAGCCGCAGTCGCCTAGAAGGGGACGCCGAGCCCGACTGTAAATAAACTTGGGAAAAGATTAACCACCCTGACCTTGCAGTCAGAGGTCTGCCCTCGCCGCTGGCCTCGGGAGGCTGCTGGGCTGGCCGGGCAGGGTAGCGTTTTCCACTAGGATTCCTGCCCTGGAGCCTGGAGCGGCTGTGTCAGGTATTTCAGCGCTCCCGATTAACGAACAGGTCACTCGCCCCTTAATGTTTCTCCTCAGCATTAACTACAAGGACATTGATTTTGCCGCTCGCTTTACGGTCGTATGAGCGCCTGCGGTACCAGCGACCCCGCAGCTTCCCTGAGTCGGCAAAGGAAACTCTAGCTGCCTGCTGGGTGGACGAACGGAAAGGAGGCTTAAAGAGCTACTTTGCTCTTTAAAATACCCCGTTGAATGTTTTTGACAAAGCAGTTACACAGATGATGTTATTATTTTTGTTATTACTCAGTTTTGTGCAATTCTAACTATATTTCTTTGCATTACCAATACTGAAATTATGCATTCGGTACATAAGCTTTTCATTTGCTTTATAAATACATATCCAGTGCCTGTCCAGAAGGAACACAGGGGCTACCCAAAAAGGTGGGTCTCGGCTGCTGTACAGGTGGCAAGGACCAGTCAACAAAGACTGGACAAGAACCAGAACTAGTCTGGTTCTGAGCCCAGCACTTCCTAGAAATAGTTGGAATCAGCTCTTTTGCTGCCTCCAAAGGCAGAGTGTTCTGGCAACTCAGTGCTTTCTATTTCTGACTGAAGAGCTACCAGGAGTGCTTGTAGGACCCTACCCCCACGGTGCAGCCCTGCTGCTGCTGTCACTCTGCTGCCTTGCAAGTGGATGGCATGCCTTCCCCCTGCAAGGTCAAAATATCCTGTGGCGTTGCTCCCTGAGGGCAGCAATAATCAGGCAACTAATCTCAGGGCAAGACTGGCATCTGAGAAACTTTATTTAAGCTTACTGACTGGTGGAGAAAGTGAGAGCTGAACGGGTATTATCACCTAAGAAGCTGAATGTGGCCTTGCATACAACCCTCAATAAAACATAAAGAATCCAAAATTTGTGTTCCAGTATGCTGTAAGTGCTTCATACAATGAAAATAGTTCTCTATAACCACCCAAATCCATCACAGACCTCCCAGAAATTTTACGTTTCAGTTGTTAAGGCAGCCCCGGAGCTCACGTTCCAATCACAATGTTGCAAAGTTATCTTTGCAGACAGGCCTCTCAGAAGGTAGCTACAAACTGCCACCTTAGAACTGGTATCCCTGTTCAGACCTCCTCCTGAAACTCCTAGTAACTATGAAGTACTTTCCAGGTTTTCTATCTGCAGCAGATAGGATCTTATTTGAGGTAAACTTTTAATGGCTCCTTTCTTTCTTTTTGCACATCATTTGGACTGATTCTAACACTAAATGATTTTGTGCTTTTGTGCAGCCACTTCTGACTTCTCAAATTTCTGTCTTCTTTTAAGAAAGACTTTAGTTCCAGTTTGACCTTAAATTGTTCCTGAAGTTTGGCTAGCTCCTTCCACAGGCAACTGGGTTTTGTTATTTCTGATGCAAACCAGTTCCTGCTCACACATTACAGCTTGCACCCAATCACATTTCCTAAGTACCTGCTAGTTCTCAACAGTGTACTTCTGAATACAGAGAAATTCAGGTTAACTTTTGTTACTGCTACTGACTTTTGTGTGGGTCCTCTGAGCAACGTCTTCTCTTGTATTCTCAACCCAATTCATACTATGAGATACGTAATGCTTTTATCAACAGCCAATAGACTATTTTTGGGCAAGCTGCCCTGAGCCTGATACCTGCGTCATATCAGTAGTTGTCTTTGGTGCTCAGCATCTTTTCACATGTCTCTGAACAATCCATGTGCTACTGATTACATAGCCTTACAACAGTTTGTCCAAAAGCCGGTTCTTTCCCAAGGGGCTGTGTGGAGCTAGGATTTAATTAATTGCCAGACCCCTAACCTGACTGCTCCTGAATTTCCTTACATATTTTTTATGCTTCTTTTTTAAGCAAAAGAGGGCCACCCTCAAACAATTCTACCAGAGAGTTCTGCTTTTTGTGCACTGATTCCTGTTTCACTGTTTACATCGCTACTTACAATGGAAAGTCATTTCTCTTCTGGTCTCTGCAGTGATGAAGACAGTTTGGCCCGGTGTCCTACTGGTTAGTGAAGTGATAGATAGTTATGGGCATTGTTCAAACTGCCTTGTCATTTTGTCACTAGTTGTAACCACTGGAGAGTTTCCTTTGTCCCCTGGAAACTTTGATAATTGTTAGTTACGTATTCACTTGCTTTGCTTGTGTCCCACTGGCTGCATGCTGAAAGCAAGTCTAGGATATGGGAATCAACAGCTCCTTGTCCTGGCACAACCTTTTCATCTTCAGTGTTTGCACTTTCTGTCTGAGAAAGAGTTCATCATACGCTCAGTCATACAGCATATGACTTTGTTGGAAAAATAAACACTCAATGTGCTATTGGCATGTGTAAAAATAAAAGACATTAAATAGTCCTTCCATTGTGTTTGTTGGGGCAAAGCCTCAGCTGGAGTACCACATCCAGCTGTGTGGTGCATTTCAGGAGGGCTGTAAAGAGCAGGATAAGGGTAGGGATACAAAACACAATCTGGAAGGAAAGATTGAAAGAAATAAACTTGTTTATTTAAAAAAAAAAAAGGATAACATAAACTTCAAGACTGAAAGTTATCCATAAAGAGGAAATTAATTATCTGTTCTCCACCACCTATATTAGACATTAGAGCAGACTTTCTAGTGGTATGGACAGTGCTAGATGAGGCTGACTGTGGAGCTTGCGGTGCCTTCATAATCACAAGCTTTTAAAAACTGTTAAGCAGCTGTTTTTCAGATGTAGTTTCAGTCTGGGTGATGCAACCTAAGCATTGGGATGGACTCCCAAGGTTCTTTCCAGCCCATTTTTCTGTAATTATTCAATGACATTCCTCCTCCTGCTACTAACATATGTCATATAGGCATACAATGACAACACAACTTAAGTTTCTAACTTAGACTCTGCTGTGCAGAATTCAAGGAGAAAGGAAAGTGAAAGCAGGAGTAGTGGTAGATGTTATTTTGTAGTCTCTTTAAATTTTTTTATTTTTTTTTAATAATTGATTTGGGCTTTGCCATTAGCAAGAGCCAAAGGTCTTTATGGTATCATTGCTTTGTGGATATATCATGTTATTTGTTTTTAATGGGTAAAAGGTGAAGGAACAGAGGGCAGTTCCGGCCTTTGAGGGTAAAGAAACTGAGGATAATTCTGGGCTTTAAGTGGACAAGAGAGTTATACAACATAAGGTCCCAGCAAGGCAATTCTAGTAAACGTAAATGTAAATCTGCAAACCATACAAAATTTTCTGAAAGTGTTGCAATCTTACTGGGACATTGATTTCTCCTGTTTTCCGAGGCTCCCTGTAGAGATAATAATTTCTGTGTACGTCACAGTGTTAGATTTGATGTTATGTGAATGAGGCAAATGAAAAGCTGTCAAAGTTTTGCAGACAGGAAGGCTTTTCGCTACTACTTCCCAACCTTAACAGGTCATCCGTTGTCCTCTGGATCCTTGCTAAATAAAGATCAGTCACAGTTGCTTCACAGAGGTTTTTGTCCAACATGCAGCTAAACAAGTAGTAACTAGAAGAAACAATGCCAATTTGAATGCTGGTAGATGCCACACAAAGAAAAGCAAACATTTTTCTATGTCCTACTGAAAACCAGGCAGAACGTGGTGTAAGATACAACCTAACCTTTTCCATAAGGGAGATGATTCAATGTTGAATGAAGGACAGAGGGGTTGGTGTGACACCAAATAACATTTTACATATGGTATATTTTCTGCCACTTTAGATAAATACCTTACTTGGCAGTACTCAATATCCAGGGGTAGTAGCAAGCATCTGCTGGGGAAACACATATTTGTGGAAGCATCTGCTGGGGGAAATACATATGTATACTTGACTATCCTGTGGAAGAGGAGGTGCAGTTGAAGTAGTTCTACGTAACAGAAATGTGACTTATACAAGACAGTGGACAATGAAATGTGGTGGCAGGTGACCCCAAGACATGTCCTTTGCACTACAGGATTTAGGTTGATCAGAACACGGAACTGCCTATGTAGGAAAATTTCAAACTTATAGTGCTGCTCCTTTTTAAAGGAGCCTCACTATTCTCTTTCCTGATTCCCAGGTTTTGATAATTTCCCCATAGCATCTGCAGAATACTTTGCATTAAATCATTACCCAAATAATCCAACTTTTCTTCTGTTTGCCACAGTCTGGCTTCGGATAACCCAGCTTTTGCTATCAGAATTTGAATACCATTTCCTTTTTTTTTTTAATTTAAAAATGTAGTTTACAAATTTTTGTTAAATGAACCATTTAAGCAGATCACAATTTTTTTGAAACTAAAAGTTCTGAAAATGCAGGATGCTTTCTGAAGAAGTACTTTCTTGCTTAGCAGGACTGCTGGTCCAAAGCATGACAACACCAGAACTAACACTGTGTTTGGCCAAGATGATTGCTGTTAACCTTGAGCAACAGAGGTTATTCTGCACAGCAGGGGAAAACAGCTGTAGGATTTTGTCCTTAAGGCAGTCAGTCAGCTGTCACGAAAAACACATCTTGAACAAGTCACTCAGGATCCTTAGTTTGCAGTGAGATTCCTTGCTGATGCTGCAAAGCAGTGGTCACAGGTAGGAACTCACATCTTCACTGACTCCTAGTAACAAAGCCTGGCAGAGTGGGAAAACTGTTGTCTTTCAGGGGCTGAAGAGGTGCAGACTGCAGTGATAGAGACCCTGGGCTGATGTAGCAGCTCATTGCCAGAAAGGAGGCTGCTCCCTTCCCTATCCGCATTCCCCTCCCATTCCCAGACACAGTTCTGGCCCTTTGCTCAGGCCTATGATGACTCTTATCTGAATTATGAAATCACTGTGTTTATAGAATGCACCCATCAAAACCCAAGCTTCTGCCAGCTGATGGAGCTGAATTGGCTTCATGCTGGCCCCAGCACCAATGTAACAGAAGCAGCAGGAGCGCATGTCTTTCAGTGTGTTCAACCTGTTTGGAAGGATCAAAATACTAGGATGTCCCAACATCTCAGAGGACTTAGCCACAAGTACCTGGCACAGCAAAAATGTTTGAGGGGTTGCAGTATTCATCCTGCCTTTAACACCCCATCCTAATACCTCCAGCCTCCTGTGTGGTTTGCAGTGAAAGCAAGAGGTGGCATTAATCCCCAGACTGCGCTAACAAGTTTTTCTAACCTTTTTCAAGGTCAGAGAACAGAGACAAGGCAGAGCCACCTCGCAGCCTGCTGGAGCCTGGCTGCCAGCTGGACCAAGTGTAAAACCTCATCCAACGACTTTGAATGGACTCCTACAGTACACCTAAAAATGCAGAGTCTAATTCATGCCAAGGATGGGTTGGCCTTGTTTCAGATCTAAGGCCATGGGGAATCCAGTCCTGTTGAATCAAAGAACCGGCCTACAGATTTTCTTCCTTTTCATTTCAAATGCAAAGCCAGGAAGAAGATGGGGAGAAGAGAGACAAAAAAGCACTTAAGAGTAACAGAGATGAACATGAGGAGATAGTGGAAGTGAAGAATGAGACAAGAGACATGAGGAGAATGGGCATATATAAATTGTGCAGAAGCTTTTACTGGTGCTAGACTGTCTGAAATGATGAGAGGTTTTTTTGTAAGTGAAAAGAATAAATGATCTTTTGAAAACAGATGGTCCACCAGTTCTGTAATAGTTGCCATGAGGATTAAGACATTTAGGTAGCATGTTCCAAAGGAAAGCACTACTGGTGAAAGCTACTTCTGATACTTCAGCAGTCTGAGAGCCTCAATGTTCCAAGGAAAGTGACTGGAGGTTGAGTTGAATTTCCTGGAAGAGGTCTTGAGTGATGTTGGAAGGTCACAGCACTGTGCAGTCGCATCCCAGGAGATGCAGCATGGCCATCCTTCCAGGCTGCTTAGAGAGCAGGACTTAGCAGTAGATTATGTACTTCCCCCTCGATGGAATTAAACTTTATGTGTTTGTAGTATCCATAAATTTTATAGGAAATTAGGCCAGCTCTTGTAGTTCTGAGACATCCTGGATTTTATGTGGTTCCAAAAGACATCCATCCATTGTTTTTATTATTTTTATATCTTTTATATTTTTATACAGTCCCTACCTGAAAGGCTTCTATAATGGAGGTAATTTTAGGTGTATGAAAGTGGAGCTCCACAACTTTTTTCCAAATGTATCTCAGTAATATGCGAATGACAGCACTTTTTTCTGATGTTGATTGTCACTGCAGACTCCATTGTAACACTGACTTTTGGAGATTACAAGCAGGTTGCTCTGTATTTCTAAAACCTTGGAGTCCAGAAGCAGTTCCAGAAGTAGGGGAACCCCGGACGATGGCTTTTGATCAGTAAGTGTACAGCATCCGAAAGGAACGGAAGATGTGAAAGAGTGAGCAATGAAGTGTACAATATAGATGATCTTACTCACTCCATACTATCCAGGACATCATAGAGTCATTTAAATGGTGAGGTTAAAGTCTGGGTGGGGAAAAATCACGGTGGTGTGCAGACTCCTGCAGCTCCACCTGGTTACCTGAACAGAGCTCATTCAATGAGCTCAGCAAGTCTCTTAATCAGCAAAAAAGATCTTGGTTTAACCACTGCCTATGTCACCACTGCACAAGGAATTAGCTCCCAAACCATCTGACCATGTTAGCACATTGGAATATGTCAGTCTTTTCAGTCTTAATGTTAACATACCTAACTTCAAGGGTTTCAAGTATCACATTAGTGGTGTCTGAAAAGCCCTCTAAACTTAGGCAGACACTGGCTCCTGGATACTGGCCCAGAAACGGAGAATTTACTTGAGCTCTACACTGTGCTGTAATCCGCTACCAACTGTGATAGGAGACAGAGCTGCAGAAGCACTGACACCTTCAAAAATTCCTTTACATGTTGCGGCAGGACAGCATTAAGAATGGAATAGTTGGCATGCTGCCACAAGTGCAGCACTTCTTATAGCAGGAAAATCAGAATCAGGATTCTTAAATGAAAGCTGTTCTGCCTGTGCCACAGATTTTTTGTTTTTCATTAGAAACAATGAGCAACATTTTTGAATTTTCATAAATGGCATTCTTGGTCAAAATCAGTTTACCCAGAAAGCTCAGCTTTTTATTTTTGTCTTATTAATTCTTTTAAATCCACTGCAAAATACATCAGTTCTTTGGAAAACAATTGCTCAGACAGGCCACAGCAGTTTTCCTCCTATATAGTGGTCTCTCTCTCAATGATTTCAGCAACTCTAGAGTGCATTGGCCAGGTTTGGAGATATTTGGCATCTGCTGACAAGTGGTAATGGCACCAGGCCCTAGAGCTTCACAGTGACATTCAGTTCTTTCTCCTTCATTTTCCCTGTTTTGTTTACTTCAAGTGCACTGAAAGAACTGGCCATGTAAATGTTAATGAATTACAGGCTCATTCAATGGACTTAGGTTTGCCTCCAAGTTTTAGCTGATCTCTTTTATACTTGTGAGTACATAGCATCGTGAGCAATGTACTGTGAAAATTCTTGGAAAGCCAGAAGTTTGATTCTAGAGAGTGGTGGTGGGAGGCTGATTATTATTTTGTAATGTTCTCAAGCCATACCTTTTGGTAACAAAATGGGGAAAAAAGTCTTGAATGAAAATCAAGAGCAAAATATTCTTTCCTGGAGGCCTGTGACTGCTAATGACTAAACTGGGGAAGGGGGGAAGGGTCTGGCCTTCAAACATTAGGTTAGACAGTAATATGCACTAGCACTTAAGGTGCTGCTGCAAAAGGTGCAGCTGAATTTATAAAGAAGATAATCCTTTTTAGTGTACACCTAAAGACATGCCATGACACTGACATTAGGTGTTGCACTGTAAATACGAAGGTGTGTGTTCCAACATTGCTCTGAGCTCACAGAGGCTTTGCTCCACTGATTCTAGTTGACTGTGGCTGTTGCAGTGAGGAGTCAGTGGTGGCAAGGCACAATAGTAGGTCACTCTGAATTTTTGATGACTCAGGTTGGCTGGTTTTATTCGTACTAATGCGCTGGTCCACCTTGGCTCCAGTATGTGTCAATTTTAAAATCTTCTGAAGTGTAGACTGAAATTTTTTCCATCATGGAACGCCACATACACAGACATAGATACCTGGCACCCTGCTCCCAACCTTACTTCATACTTGAAGAAGCACTTGCAAACATGAACTTTAAAAAGTACAGCCAAAAGGGCACTCAGGAGCTCTGTGGGACAGGTAAAAAATTATAATAAATCTCTTCTGTCAGAACTGCATCTTAGTTCTTGCTGCCTCTATTTTGAGTCCAGATTTGAATGTCTGAATTTTCCCCCAGGTGGCATATAACAGAGCAAGTTCATGCCAGGTTCCAAAAGCAGCTCCAAGAGACTTTCCTGACCACAGACAGGAACAAGTGCAGGCAGTGTGACCTTACTGTGGGGTGAGTCTGCACCCATGTATTAAAAAATAAGTCTTTTGCTTTCTGCCTTGTGCTTCTGTAACTGCATTAATGGATTCATGTCTGAGTTCCTGCAAGCAATATGAAGAGAAAAATACAGCACTTGTAAAATAAATGTGTCATCACAAGAATACTAGGAAGAGTAGTGCAAACTAAAGCTGTTTATGTGTTTGTACGGAATGCATAAGGTCCTTTAGCAAATTTCTCATCTCTTTTGGTAATATAGTACTGTATTTTATATCTACTGTAAATTAATCACAAACATTTGTTAACATAAACCTTGTCTACAGAATACAAACTTACTATGGCTTAATGCATTCAAGACATTCAGCATGTTAATTAATAACAACAGTGGTAATAATGATGATGCATCAGCTAAAATATTATGCCAACTCTGTTTGTCCACAGTAATAGTTCAGACTGTTCTTTTTCTTAGTTTAAAAATGTGCAAATGCCCTTCCTTTCAGAGCAAGCACTGAAAAATAAATGGAAAATCATAAAAGAATTTTCCTAAAGTTTTGCTAATCTTCATTGTTTGGTTTCATTTCCTCTTACTATACAATATTAACATAATGTATAGTAAGACAAACACAAGAATTTGTGTTTGAACTAAGTAAAAATAAAGTCATGATGTCAGTTGCCAGAGCATGAAAAATAAAACATTGCATTGAAATCACAGCTCTTGTCTTGCAAACTGTGATTAAAAATAAAAATAACAGCTACAGTCATCTTAATGTTACTCGTGTATCACACACCAGACAAAACCTGAACACATGTATTCAACAGTCTTTAGCTCTCAGATGTCTACTGGACATTTGCATTAAAAGACTAAAGTACTTTCTCCATGAGTTAAATACAAGTCCAGGTGTGCAGTATACACAGTCTGTAGCTCTCATATTTTTCATATAAAAATTATTTATTAGCTAACAGTGTTAACATTGTATGCATATTTATATAATTTTTATTCTTGGAGACAGATATAAGGATGATTACATGTTGTTGGAATATTGTGGGGATAACACAAGTCTGTCTTTCTCCTCTTTGTTCCTTCCAGTAAATTCACAGCTATTTCTAATTACAGTTTTTAAGCTAGTAGGTCTTTCATATTTATGATATAAAAGGGCAAATAAAGTACTTCAAAATTCTGAATATGACTGAAATTGCACTGATAGTGAAAAAAAGGCTGTAACAGTGCCTGCTGCTGTTCACATCCCTGCAGCTGGGCTTGAGCAGCGGGGAGCAATGCTTTGTAATAACCTTCTTCCTCGAGGCTTTAAAAGGATCTCATCTCATCAACTGCACTTCTGAGCTGTTAGCAATGACTCTTCAGGGTATTTTCTGTGTGGTCTGTCACTGCCCACAGGTACATGTCATGAATAAAGGGACTAAAACCAAAAGATGGAAACACAAATTGAATGTCAAGAACAAGACCTAAGCATCATAGGAAGCTTCTACTTATGCTGTGAATCAGAAAATTACTTTGATGCCTAAATACGGATGTACAGGTTTCACCCTGAACACCCTGAAAAGCAGCATGGCTCCAGCAAAGCTGGGACATGGGACCTCCCGACTGTCAGTCCAAAACCCAGCCCTTTTTCATGCTTCTCTGTCAAGGTTAACATTTTGTAACTTGGGCCAAATGCCACACTGTGAAAACAAACCTTTTAGCTCTTCAAAGACCAAACTGCTGTATCAGCATCGCTGAAATACTATTATCATGGCAAGATCTCAGGTTCTCACTATCCATCTTGAATATCCATGATCTCCATAGTTTTGTTTCCCTACGTATGGAAATGAAATAATAATTTGTCAGAATCCTTGTGGGAATATTCTGTGATTCTGTGATTCTGTGATTCTGAAACTGCATTACATCAGAAGAGAAGCTATGAATGAATAAACATATTTGGTCAATGTATCTTCCAACCATCGTGGTTGTTTTCGGGAATGGAGAATATAATCAGAAATCAAGGATATTATGAAAAAGAATTTTCCTGGCCCTTAATTAAAATTCAACAATCAGAAGACCCAGCCTTTGTGTTTGCACTTTTCATGTGAAATCCTTTTAAAAAAAAGAAGAATTGTAAGTAAAAATCACTGACTGCCCTGAGCCTCTGTCTGCCTAGGTCAAACTACAGGTAGTACAGACATACAGGTGGTCAGGTTGTTCCTCTGGCAAAGCTGACCCTCAGGGAAGCAGCTTGCTTATAAGTCAGGGCTGCATGCAGAAACCGAAATGGTGCCTTTTGTGTTCAGCAGCAGCAGAACTGTTCAATGAACTAATGGAGAAATTGCTATTTTTCTGTCTGTGTTTCCTATATGAAGCATGTGAGTGCAGGCCTTGGATAAAAGCCAAGTCTTTAAATAGCACTGGACACCAGCAGAAATCCAAAGCAGATGATAACGTTAGATTAATGGGAAGAAAGAAAACTGTCCCCACTTCCATGTCATTGCTCTTAAGTGCCTGGCTGGAGCTCGATCCTTTTCCTTGTCTCGCAGGAGTTTGAAAGCAGAAGCCAATTTCTATCCTGCTACTTAGGGGCCAACCAGAGCTCTGGGCAGCACCAGCACACCATACCCTGCATACTCTCACTGTGTGTCTGCAACACCCACTGTACCCAAAAGCAGTTTCTCAGCTTCTCTCTTGGATGTTCAGCACAAAACCATTCGTGAATAGTGAGGAAGTGCACCAAAAAGACGAGCAGAATAATTTACATATATTTGCTGTTCAGCATAGTGCATCTGTTGCATGGTTTCCATATTCATGCTGTTCTCAGTGCAGAATCATTTGCTTTGTGCTATAAGAGCATACACCCCCGCACCTCCCTCTTTTCCCTGTGTTCACTTGCTCCTATATGTATTAATTATTTCAGTGGGATTTCTTCCTGGTTCCGCATCCCCAGAGAGTAGTAATGATTTGTTCTATCAAGCCTCTCAGTGGGTGGATAAACATTACTAGCCTCATCTCATGCATGGAGAATATGAGACTGGAGAGTTACGTACAGACTGCCGTCACAGAGAAGAGTGGCTGTAAACACCAGTTTTGACATGTAGAATTTCTCTCTTGCCTCACAGGTGCATACTGTGCTTCCACCCACACTGTTGAGCTTCTCAAAATTGAAGGACAGCAGGACCTTTTAAGAGAAACAACAAAACCAAACCTAACAGGTACTGTGTGCATCATGGCCACAGAGGTGTTTATTTTCAAAAGAAAAGTACCTATGCTTAACTTTGGATGTGCATATATGTCTTTTCTACCTCCTGATGCACTTTGTGTGCTTGTGCACATGTAATTGTTTGTGGGTTGAGGTGTCCACATATGGTAGGATGTCCCAGATGGGAAATTTGCTGTGATTTAATGCCCAAGGAGCCACAGCTGAAAGAACACAGGACTAGATGATATTGCAGAACAACTCAAAAATAAGACACAAGGAGGAGGCCTGTGGCTGCCCAAAAGACTGTGGAGCGTGGACGTGATTTCTTGGCACAGCTGAAACAAAGTAGCCTGTCCTCACAGCACCTCTGTAATCCTTTGCTTACTCAGGGATATCCAACACCTCCTTGGCTGGGCATTTGAGCACAGTCATTAAACACTAAGGAAGCTGATGGCAGCTAAAGGACCTGACACATGTGAGGAGGGTTTTACTTGCTCTTTCAAATGTCAAAACCAGGTCAGAACTATAAGACAGCAAAATTAGACCAGAAGAAATCCTCAGGGAAGCAGCTAATGTACTTGGCATAGCTGGGCACTGGTCCTAACTCTAACCTCAGCACAACCCCACATTTCACCAAAGGTTATTTCAGGCCAGAGAAACAGTCAGATGATTCCCTAGCCTCCTTATGATTTCCTTGCTCCCTCATCCTTTCTAGAAATGTCCTTCCTTGAAGGCTGCACGTGATTGACAAGTTAATAAAGGGGATTCAAGGACACAGATCATTTCCAAACCCCTCCTTGCAAAACCTACAAATCTGTGCAGAGGAAGGTAACATCTCAGTGCTAAATTTCCTGACCTCCAGCAGTCCTTGGCTGAAGGGTTTCTTCCTGAGCCAGGAGTACTTAATATCCATTTCTGCATTTTTTTCCAAATTGCTTTTGCAATGATTGAAACTTTTGGCATCCACAGCATCCTCAAGCAATAAGCTCCACAGTATAACTATACACAGGGTGTTAAAAGTAGCCTTTTTTTTCACTCTTCTGAACCTGTCACCTCGTCATTTTATTGATGTTCCCATAGTTCCTATACACTGAGAGGCAGGGAATAATTGATCTCTTTTAACTTTCTCAGTGCTGCTGTTGATTTCAAAGACTGCCATCACACCTACCACCCCAAATGTCTCTTTTTAAAGTTGATGTGTCCTATTCCAGATTAATATTTTGCTTCTTGCCTCTCTTCTTGGTACCGGTCCTACTTTTATCATACCTTTTTGACATGGAGAAGCCAGGCCTGCACATGGCATTTGACATTTGAACATACAGCAGCTATATACAAAAATAATAATTAAAAAAATAATATATATATATTTACTCTGTGTGTGTGTGTGTGTGTGTGTGTGTATACAGACACATATATGGCAGGGATGTTTTGGGTTTTATTTTCTATTTCTTTCCTTAAATCTCGTTAACACTGTAGTCGTCTGAGCAGCACTGAGAACAACTCATGTTTTCACAGAAGTATCTATTATCACTTTAGGCAACTCTGCCCTGAATTGTATTCATTAGCTAAACAACTTTTTATATGTAAAGGTCCTTTAGAAATACAAGTGATGAGTTGGTTCTTTCATTTTCCTCTCTCCCTACAGTATCACAGCTATGCAGATAGATTTCCATGTTCCCACTGGCCCAGTGGAGGAACCAAACACTGAGGAACACACTGGTTCATCCTGTGTGAAAGTAGTGACATATAATACCGCTGGGGTTTTTTATATAAATATGGAAACCATGTAGCCAAGTGTCCATGTAGAATGAGGCACACTGAGCTTCATGAGGATCTGAGCACCAAACCAACCTCTAAATCCACATTAATGCAGATTATCATCCATCCTATATTTACAACACTCACGGGAGAATCGCAGAAAATCACAGAATATTCTGAGTTGGAAGGGACCCACAAGGATCAGTGAGTCCAACTCTTAAGTAAATGGCCCATACAGGGATCAAACCCATGACCTCGGTGTTATTAGCACCAGACTCTAACCAGTGGAGCTAACAGGAGGGCCCAGGCCCCTATTCAGTAAATGTTTGTTCTGCAGAGGAGGATGGAAATCTCCAATATCAGGAAAACAAGGTAGGCAAACATCTCCCCATAGAGATGCATGTCTAACTAACCCTCTGATGAAAGAAGACTGGCTTATTGAACTCTCAAGGTCCTTTCCTACCCTTATCTTGAAGTGCTTCAGATTATCAGCCATCTCACAGATAGATAAACAGATTGGCCTCTCTTTCCTCAAAGCATGTTTGTGGGGACAATTTGCACACAGCTTCTTTTACCATCCTTCCATTTCATAATGGCTCTTACAGCACTGCTCTGCCTTCCTAAAACAATAGAAACCAGAGCAATTCAAAATCACTCAGAAAATGGGAGATAATTCCTAATCCCCCAATATATCCTTTGTTGCTCAGGTCCCTTTTTGATTTTTACAGAAGGGAGGAATATAGTGGACACAAAATCCTTATCAAAAAAGAATAAATAACAAATCTGTCTTGGGAGCTTTGAAAATGACAGCAGTTTTGTATTTGAAGCTGACAAGTGTTATGACCTCAAGTTACTGGATTTCTGTTTAAGAAGCTGTTTTCCAAAATTCAGTCTTTTAGTCCTGTTGCCTGCTTTCCCCTACAGTATTTTAGAGTGATGCTTTACACAACTGAGACACCAAAAGGTTCATCTACTCATTTCCTTATAACGGGTATCAAATCCTGCCATTCTCCTGGAGCATCTGCAGCAGTGTTTGATTTCTAAATATAACTCTGTTCTTTATTTATTACCTGCTGGTAGTGTCAGAATTTTAAGGATAACATCATTAACATTCTGTGTGCTCTGATGATTATTTCTCTGTTGACAAGACTGAGAGCTCGCACCGTATAACAATGACCTAAGAAGCTCTCATGGGTTTATGTGGTTAGATTTTGGTAGCAGGCGGGACTATAGGGTAGTTTCTGTTAGAAGCTGCTAGAAACTTCTTCTGTCCTATGAAGAGCCAATGATAGCCAGCTCCAGGAGGGACTTCCTACTGCTGGCCAAGGCTGAGCCAATTAGCATTGTAATGCTTCTGTGATAACATATATAAGAACAGAGGAGATTGTTGTGCAGAAGAAATTCCAGCCTGGGAAGAGCAGAGGAGAACTTGGGAACAACAATGTAGATTCCAAGGCCAGTGCAGCAGGAGGGGGAGAGGGGCGCCCCTCTGCCCCAGGAGCAGCGCAAAGACTCAGAGCTGAGGCCCCTGCAGTCTGTGGAGGGTGCAGAGACACCCCTGCAGCCTTGGAGAAGCCCTTGCTGGAACAAGTGGATGCATGAAGGAGCTGTGACTCCATGGAAGGCCCAAGGATGGAGCAGAGTCCTGCAACAGACCTGTGGCCTGTGAAGAGAAAAACCCACGCTGGAGCAATTTTCTCCCGGGTAGGACTTGTGGCCTTGTGAGGGTCCACATGGGAACAGAAGGACTCAGAGCTGTGGCCCCCCTGTAGCCCGTGGTGAAGACCGTGGTGAAGACCATGGTTAAGCAGGCTGTCCCCCTGCAGAGACCCCCCTGCATCCCATGGAGGAGTGGCCCACAGGACAGCAGATTGGGAAGAACTGCTGCCCGAGGGATGGACTCACATTGGNACAGCAGATTTGGAAGAACTGCTACCCAAGGGATAGACTCACATTGGAGAGGTCCATCAAGGACTGTCTCCCATGGGAGGGACCCCACGGAAGCAGGGGAAGGACTCAGAGCTGTGGCCCCCCTGTAGCTCGTGGTGAAGACCATGGTGAAGCAAGTTGTCCCCTTGCAGCCCATGGAGGACCATTGGGGTGCAGAGACTTGACTGCACCCCATGGGAAACAAGAACTGACTAGAGCCCCCCTTTCCTGTCTCCCTGCACTGCTGAGGGGAGAGGAGAGAGAACATGGAAGGAAGGAGGGGTGGGGGGGGAAGGTGTTTTAAAACTGTTTTATTTCTCACTTTTTAGCTCTTATCCTGTTAGTAATAAATTTAAGTTTTACTCCACATTAAGTCTGTTTTGCCAATTAGTAAGTGACTTCTCCCAGCTCTTATCTCTACGTGGGAATCCTTAGCTAGTTTTTTTCCTCTCTCTGTCCAGCTTCAGAGGAGAGTGAGAGAATGATTTTGGTGGGTATTTCAAATCCAGCCAGGGTCAAACCCCCACAAAAGCACACAGTGATGGATCAAAATGGCAGAACTCAATTTCAGGCTTTAAAACATTTCTGAGGCAAATGACATTTTGAAAAATGGCAACTGAGTTTAGCATGGCAGGATTAGCCAATCATTAAAAACTCAAGAGACCCCAGCTTATCACATGTGGATGCTAATTATCTGGAGAGAATGGTATCTTTGTGCAGCACCCAGCTGGCCAGGAGCCCGGAGGGGCTGTATCAGTTACAGGCACAAGATCGAATTTTACTTGCGCTGGTCATGGGGCATTTCAGGTGTCATGGGTACGACACCCTCAGCAGTGGAAAAAGCTCTGGCCTCCTACCAAGGTGAGCAGAGCCCTGCTTGCCATCCACCGGCTCCTGTCCCGCCATCTAGTGGAGTGTCTCCACATATCACGGGCACTCAAACAGAAAGTCTTACATCTGGCGTGAAAACGCAGAGACCTAGCGGCGGGAAGTCTTCTTTGAGTCTTCTCGATGGGGATCGCTAAGTTAACTGAGAATACAGTTCAGCTGAAAGTCTTCAGGGTGGAAAACTAGACAGACGTGTTGGCCTTAGAAAAACAAGATGGTTAACTTTGGAGTGGTGCCTGCAGATAGAAGTTGTAACCTTGGCTCATGTTGCAGTAAAACCAGCTGTGATGTGGGATTGAGCCGTGAGCTGCCTCGCTGGGACCCTCTTCTCCTATGGCTCAGTCGCTGTGTTTGTGCTCCAGCCTGTCCCTCACTCCCTGCCTGTGCTGTGCTGCAGCCCAGCTGTGTCTGACCCCGTGCCTTGCTCATCCCAGCCCTGGCTTCACTTCAGATCCTGGTCCCACACTGCTGGCCTGGCTGGGGCACCGTGGGGTGAGCCCTTGTGGGGGAGGACACTTCCTCTGCCTGCCTCACCACCACCCACACGCCCAGCTCCCCTTCCCTTATGTAGCAGGCCCAGCTGCTCCATGGGAAGTCAGCTAGAGCTCACTTAACAAAGGGATCTAGTGGTGAGCTATCTCAACTGTGGAGGTTAAACAGGATAAATTCTACTCTCATTCTTTGCAAAACAATTGAACTGGGCAGGCGTGCACTGATTTTTTTCTGTGGATGAATGTATAAATTTTCCACTCTGATGTAAGAGCAGATCTCTCTGCAGGGAGAGAGCCAGGCTTACTGCTCGCAAATTAAGCAAAGTCCCAGCCAGCACAACTAGTTAAATCCCTGCTCACCTTCCCCTTAGGTTTGGCATGGAGGGAGCCCATTCTGCAGCATACCTGTAATCTGAGTCAAAGGACTGTACCACATAGGATGTAAATAGGGCTACAGTAGGGACTCATTAGGATTAAAGCTCTGGGCACTGTAGTACCTGAATGCTTCTTCATCTGAGCACACATGATTTCTAAGCAGACCCATCTTGCCATGCAGGACAACAAACACGTTCCTCTCTCATAACGTGCCTTTTCCAAACTCTCTTGTTCATTCTGAATAGGGATATGAGGATATTAATTTTATCCCAGTTGTGTAACTAGTCTAAACAGGTGTAAATGACTGCACATAGTTCACCTAAAAATCACAGGGTGATGAATAGGGCTAGAAAGGAACTAGAGGCCACCTATCCCTCTGTTGTGGGGCAGAATCAACTGTTATCTGTGTCATTAATGATGGATTTAACATGCTTTCTGATCTCACATGAGCTGGTTTCTAGACTATTCTCAAAAACCTGCAGGGACAGAGACTCACAGAATATGCTGAGTTGGAAGGGACCCATAAGGATCAACTCCAGAAGTTGTCTGCCTACTGGTAGACAGCCTATTCCTTGCTTCTCTATTGGCTGTACTGGAAAGCATTTCCAATGCCTAATCTAAAACTCCCTCACAGCAAAAAACCCTAACTCATATTCCTTCTACTCACTTCCTCTGCTCTTCTGAACCCTTGTTGACCAGTCCATACCTTTTTAAAAATATGTTGTTAAAGCTTAAGTCAGTGCTCTAGGAGATACTAGCAGCACCAAGCAGAGCTCAGCTTCTCACCTCTATACAACAGAAGAGGTTTCTTACACGTGACATCATCACTTATCTACTCCAATAAGGTGTGGGCTTTTCTCAAAACAGGTAAAAGGTACATTAGGAAATTTATTTTCACCAAAAGGGTAGTCAAGCATCGGAACAGGCTGCCCAGAGAAGTGTTTGAGTCACCATCCCTGGATGTATTTAAAAGACATGTAGATGTGGCATTCAGGGACAAGCTTTAGTGGTAGACTTGGTAGTACTTGGTATACAGTTGGACTCGATGATCTTAGTGGCCTTTTTCAGCTTAAATGTTTCTATGCTTCTGCTTCAGCTTTGGATCCACCAGTATCTCAGATCTTTTCTGCAGAACTGCTGCCCAGTTCTCTGTCCTACCTGTAGCTGATCATTTCTGCTCTGCACTCGAGAGCACAATGCCAGGGCACCCATACGGAGCACATCATCATCTCAGTATCCCCTGGCACTTGCCAGTGGCAGAAGCCTACAGCAGAGCAGAGGACCAGGGCCAGGACAAGGCAGTCCTTCCCTCATTCACTATCAGTTCCTCATAGTGTATGGATCAGAGCTTGCTTGAATGTTGTGTTGCATCCGTGTATTTAAAAAGCTTTGATAGATTTTCCTTTAGTAAATATTTGACTGCTCATTGACCTGTTGGCCTTGTCCAAGTACCTTCTAACAATTCAGGCCTTTTGTCAAGATCAATTTTAATTCTAATCTTAATCTCCAATGCCCTTGAGGTCCTTCCCAACCTAATGTTATCTGCAGCTTTAATGAATGCACCCTCTATTCCATCAATCAGCACATTAGTGAGACACTGCCTGGTAGCAGACCCAAGGAGCAGGTGCAGGCCTTTCTCCACAGCTCTTTGACTCAGGGGATGTTTATAAGGTTACTAAGTCTAAAACTGTAGGTGAGCAGCAGCTTGCTTCAAAGTATTATCCTGGCAATAGCAGTCCTGCTTTTCCTAAAAATGCAGTAGTTGCAGTGCCAGCTGACATCCTCACACATCCCCAGGGCAGGGTTTAGGTGGACTCACCTGCTGCATGTAATGTCACAGATAAAGGGTTTGTGGCTGCACAGTGACCTCTGTGTCCGTTAGAAGAAGTGCAGCAGCCATCAAGCAAAACAAAGCTGTGGATGTACAGCCAAGGAAGATGCCAAGGATTTTCAGGGACTCAGCTGCAACAGGAAGGACTGTAAATATTGAAAAAGGGTAAGAACACCTGCATTCGTTCTGAGTGCAAGAGGGGTTGTTGCTGAACCAAAGACCTTTCTTATATTCTAAAAAGTGATGCCTTTGTTTGGGGTATCTTCATCTATCAAGTCTAGTCTACCATAGTCTTATTTGTGAATAGATCACACCAGATAAGCTACACTGATGATCAAAGCTCAACCCTTTCAAATACTAATCTTGGCATCTGGGCTTCTGGCTTTGTACACTGACAGCGTAGATCTAAAGTATGAATTTTGGCTCAAAATCCAAAACAGTCCAAGGATTGCCAAGAACTGAAAGGCTGGCTATATTGCATAACCTAAACTCACCTAAAAGAATCAGACTGATGGCATCATTTTTGGAGTTCAATTCCCAATTAATAAGAAAGTTTAACACCTAGTGATCAATCTTTATTGCCCTGAAATGCACTCGGGAAAGAACTCGATCAAAAGCAGTTAGAGCGACAGTTTCCACCTGTGTGGATGGAACGAGGGGATACAAAGTTACAGCTGCTGTTTCAGTTCTAAATTCCAGCCAGATCTGTGAAGACACAAGCTTGATCATAGGCATATCATGTATCCTCTCTCCTAATGCCAGGAGCTGCACTGGGGAAGGGGACACTGGGCACAGACTGTCCTGCAGTGTCAGGGCTTGCTCAATCATTTAGTCTTCAATTTTCCAGTTTCTCTCTACCAGGATATATGTTTATATTCTTAGGACCCCGTCCCCTGCACCCAGCAAATGATGTAAAATATCACCACTACTATGTGACTTTCGCAGCCTTTTACAAGGGTTAGAAGAACACACTGGTGCCATCCCTTATGTCATAGCCCAGCGTCACCTTTCTTCCTCCAGCCTCACTTTTTGTTTATTTCCACTGGTTGCATTTTGCAGGAGACTTAGCTGCAGGCAGGATCTCCTCCCTGTTCTTGCAGCTCTGTGAGAGTTGCTACAGTGGGCTGAAAATGTACTGTTTACTTAGGGAAAGAATGGCATAGTGTCAGCTGTCATCTGGCATTTTAATCCAAACACAATTAGTTGAGCACAGTCATATCCAGATGCTAATACTTGATGAAAGTAACACTGCAATAATTCACAACTAGCTGAGGTGTGGCTTCCATGAGAAAGGCTTCTTGGGAGACTCTGCACGCACCTGCCTAGAAAATCCTACTCAAACATTATCAAAAGACTCATCTATAAAAGCACAGGATTTCCATCAGTGCTTGGGGATTTACACATCCCCACAGATGAGGTGCATTGTCAGGAAAACCTGTCACATCATTTTGGATGTCAAGTCAGCACCTAGAAAGGTGGAAGGAGGGAGGCACCACCATTTTAAACTATCACTGTGGAATGTATTAACTCTGGCTAAATGCAAGAAGTGCTTGAAGGTGCTGCCTTCACAGAAAGCCAAATAAAATATTGCTAACTTAGTCCTGGGATTTATTCAGTTGTCTGAGTTTAAATCAGTTTTAGAAGCAACTCAAGTAAAAAGGATGCAAAACCTTTTCAACACTCCTAGTCTCATTTAAAGCTTGTTGAGCTTGATGCTGATTTATCTTAACTCCACATCAAACTGGTGTTCACATAGGAGTCTTGACCTATTTAAGAGATGCATTTTGAAATAATATCTCACATTTCACAATTGCAACTCTTAATATAGACCTACAGGCAAAACAACCTGAAGGTCCATCTACTTTCACATTGTGCTAAAGGGCTTTGGCCCTGACTCCAATAAATGGAGTGAAATGATGAATTTGTAAGAGGTTTCCACACTACTGTAGAAATATTCATTTTTCTAGAACAGTCTCTTCAAAATAAAACCAAATTGAAGCACACCTACTACTGGATGTTTTTAGCTGCATTACATTACACTACGTAGAAGGAGCCAAATGTTCCCCTGTCACTCAACCCACTGCTAAAGATGTAAGTTGCTCTTTTTCTACTGTGGTTTGTAAAAAGAGGGGCTATCTTTTATCAGGCCAGATGTCACTGAGAAAAAAAAAGACAGATTAGCTTTTGGGCAGAAGCCCCTTCTTCAGGCCTGAAACAGCAGCAATATTCTTGAAGGCGAAAAACAGCAGAGAACAACTTATGTATTTCATTAGATTATGTAAGCAGGTAGACCATCTGAAAAAAAAAGGGCACAGATATCTGGAGCAAAGGAAGGAAGAGCAGGGGAGGAGATAAAACGGGAGCTCCTCTGGCACACACAAAGAAAGCAAGGAGTAATTTACTGCCTGAGGATGGTGAGGGACAGGGAATGGTATCCTGTGCCCTGGTGTCTCTGTCACGTCCAGGATAATTAGCAGCACTAAGCATTTTAGGTCCCATGATGTCTTTTGAAGGTATTTTAGCAATGTCCCCTAAGAATCAGGGTTCAAGTGAGGTCTGGATTTATTTCAACTGTGACAGGCTGCTGCAGAAAAGTATGTCCAAAGGGGGAAAAAGAGGTCTAGGAATTACTGGCCTTCTGCCTTTCATCTCAACCCTGACTGCTGGGCTAAATCTCACTTACCCTTGGAAAAATATCCCTGCCCCAAAAATTAACCACCGCAGAAGCGGTGTCTTTGAACATACCCAACTTGATTTACCTGAGGGAGTAATAACAGAAAGAGTCGAACGGCTTCTTAATTATTTGCCCGTAATTATTTGCTCATTTGAAAAGCACCGCTTATTTGGAGAAGGTGCAGCTCCCAGTACAGTGAATGAATGTACATGTCCCAGTGTCACGGACCTTGTGAGGGGTCCAGAGCCCCTCAGCAGCGTGTGAGCAGGGCTCACATTGTGGCAGTCTGCCCAGATGATGGAGATCACAGTGAGGAGGCAGCAGCTGGAGGTGGCCAGGACAGCACACACACACACAGACACACACACGCACACATCTGCCAGGCTGCCCATGGAGGTGACACTCTGGCTGTGACAGGACACGCTTCCCCAGGGTGTCTGGGAAACACTGGGAGTGCTTCTCCTTGGAAAGTCAATGCATGTATTTGTAGGGATAGGTACAATTTAGGAAGAATTTGTGATGGAAAGCTAGAACTCTATTTCGCTTAGGAAGACTGTAAAATGCCTTCTCAAATGGGTTAGAGGTTTTTTTTTTCCTTTCTTCTTTCTGCGTTTCAGAGGAAGTTGCAGGGATAAGCTGTGAGTAATCTCTCTCTCTGGTATGCAGAGAGATAACATGTTTGCAGACATGTACAAGGCCTCCTTGGGCCAGAGAGGGTGGGGGAGGAGAGAGAAAAGATACAAACAGACTTGGAGAAGGCGGGGCATTGCCTTTTTTTTCCCTGGGGGCCCGGTGTGTGCAGCATCGTTAAGAAGTGGTCCTTGCGTCTGAAATAAACCTTTTTTTTAATCCTTCCACAGCCTTGGCATTCTTATGAAGAATACCTGTATGTTTTACCTTACAGCATTTAGGAGCATGCCTGTGTTAAATAGGAAACTGGTTTGGAATATGGGGGTGCAAAGATGTTTTATAATCCACAGAAAGAAGAGTAATTCTCTCCCTGGAAAAAAAAAATAAGGAAAAAGAAGGGATGCATAGATGTGCCCAAAAGCTGTTTCTGTCTTGCACCAACTGGCAAAAAGAAAATGTTAATGTGATCAGCCCAGCTCAGTGACTGTGTAATGAGAAATGGGCCAGGGATGAGACATCCCAGGAACATCATAAGAAGCTAGACAAAAAGAAAAGTGTTACTGAGAGTTTAAAAGACTTAAAAGAAAGAGGAAAATTGGTGTTGAAACCCATGAAATTCAAGGACAGGCAATGAGGGAGAGGCACCAGCCCTGCTCTGGCACAGGGCAGGACTGGCAGCTCTCCGGAGGTTCCTGCCAGCCCTGACCCCTTCTGACTTGGGAAGGATGAAACCCTCCTTCTCATTTTTCAAGTTGAATATGATTCAGCAGTGCCCTGGCAGCCAGGAGGGTCAACCGTGTCCTGGAGGGCATCAGGCAAAGCATTGCCAGCTCGTCGAGGGAGGGGATTGTCCCACTCTGCTCTGTACTGCCTCACCTTGAATTATTGTGTGCAGTTTTGAGCACCGCAATGTAAGAAAGATATTAAGCTGTTAGAGAGGGTCCAAGGGAGGGCAAGGAAGATGGTGAAGGGCCTTGAGGGGAAGCCGTGGGAGGAGCGGCTGAGGGCACTGGGTCTGTTCAGCCTGGAGGGGACTGAAGGGAGACGTCACCACAGTCTACAGCTTCCTCACGAGGGGAAGAGGAGGGGCAGGCACCGATCTCTTCTCTGGGGTGACCAGTGACAGGACCCGGGGGAGTGGCCTGAAGGCGTGTCAGGGCAGGTTTAGGTTGGATATTACGAAAAGGGTTCTTCACCCAGAAGGTTGTTGGACACTGGAACAGGCTACTCAGGGAATTGGTCACAGCATCAAGCCTGAGAGTTCAAGAAGCATTCGGATGATGCTCCCAGGCACATGGTGTGATTCTTGGGGACGGTACTGTGCAGGGCTAAGGGTTGGACTCCGATGATCCTGACGAGTCCCTTCCAACTTAGCATATTCTGTAATTCTATGATTTTTTGCGACGAGGTCTCACAGAGCTCCCTGCCCTCCTTGGCACACCCTGCCAGGCACTGGAGCCCTCTTCGGAAGGCTCCTCACCTGCTCCAGCACCGCAAGACGCGGCGAAGGATTCGAAGCTCCCCTGGGCGGCACCCAAGGAGAGGTGGGGAATCCCACACCAGACTCCCCTGTGGAGCGGAGGACGCCGCGGGAGCGCCCGGCGCCGCGTCCCCTTCACACGGCGGTTCCCGGCAGCCGCCGCGCGGGG